>JAHZMY010000232.1:0-19014 GCA_027743915.1 Seira sanloemensis
CCAAGTAAATAATACCGGGGTTATTTGAGAAAATGAGGAATATATGCAGATAAAGCTGGAATGAGTTGAGATTCCAATGAAAACATGTAGATGCTATTGGAGTTAGTTGAGAAAAGCGCTAAATCAAGCAGAAAATCCTGGGGTTATTTGAGAAAATGAGGAATATATGCAGGAAAGCTGAAATGAGTTGAGATTCCAATGAAAGCATGTAGATGCTATTGGGGTTAGTTGAGAAAAGCGCTAAATAACCCCGGTATTATTTACTTGGTTTTAACGTTTTTTCAAATAATCGTAGTTATATTTACGCATTTTCTTCATTTTCCTTACTCATTACAGTATTACTTGCATATTTCCATCATTTTCTCAAATAACCCCAGTATTATCTGCTTATTTTAGCGCTTTTCTCAACTAACCCCAATAATATCTACATGTTTTCCCCTCTCCTCCCTTTTTCTTCCCTTCTTCCCCCTCCCCTTCTCCCCTTCCCGCTGACCCGGCACTCGCCTTCCCGGTAGCCTGGCTACCGTGCTACCGAACTTTTCGTATCCCTGGCCCCTGGAAACACATTTTTTGAATTTTCGCGTCAATGTACAGATTGGTCAAACCATAACAACAGCAGATACCCTTAAAAGGTACGGTGATGAGCTCACTTTTGGTGAGCACATGCTACACAATCTCCCTGAACTTTTTATTTTTGTCAAGAAGGAGAATATTCTGCAAATAATGTTGGAGTTATGTTTTTAAGTTTTTAACGGTGGTATCGATATAAATTACTTTTATTCAATTGTCTCATGCTTTCGGTCGTGAACTTCAATCTGCATCAATAGAAAAGTGAACAACTAAAAATTAGATGCGATATGAATGTTGGAGTTAATTTTAATGCCAAGACCTGTGCACATTTTTATGACCTGTCTTACCAAAGTACATAGGATGCAAAGGATGTATTAGTTAAATAGACTTTTAGATGAGACTAGATCCTTTAGTATGAACAAGAAAAAATGTGCTGGGCCATTTACAGCACTTTATGCTAATTGGTAGTATTCGCTAATCTTCCAGAATAAATGAGAGTGCAGCATCATTTTAATCAATTATAAAATTTGAGAATATTGGTCGTTTTATTTTTCCTTTAATTTTTTTACATTAATATAATTTGTACCATTTTGTATGATTCCAAGACAACTGCTCAAATCAACAGATACATAATTGCTAATCAAAAAATACGTTTCACTTACGTACTTGTAAGTAAAAAGGTAGATATGTATTTATAAGTGTTCTGCAAGCAACTGGTATTCTTCTTCGCTCCCATCCATGTCGAGCGTCAGTTGCTTCGCCGGAGCGAACGAGAAAGGATCAGAGACTTGTATCATTCCTCTCCAGAGCCTGAGTTACGTACGTACGCGTACGGTGTATGTATCGTGTTATTTGATAGACGTGTTGCGATTAAGTGCATCTACCTACTTCATTGCTCATTTTTTCTTTGTTTGTGTGACTGTACGCATTACGGAAGCGCAGAAATTTGGGACACAAGATAATAGGACCCTCTCTTGGAAATCTTACATTAATTTGAGGTAAGTTTTTACGAAAAGTTGCATGAGAAATGAAAATTTATTTATGCCTTTCATTGGAACAAGTCATACAAGTTTGAAAGTATGCATTTCAGATCGCTTCATTTTACGTTACTGTTAGATAATAGCACGTTAAGCTGACTTTCAAGCTAATTACGCACATGGTGTATCATGTAAAAATTAGATTTTGGACATGAAAAGGTATAACAAATGACACGTGCTTGAAGACCAAAATACTTTGACTGCTTAACGCAATTGTCAGCAACGACGAAGATTGCACAAAATACTGGCAAGTTGGAAATCATGGGGGCGTGGTGTTGTGTGGTTTGTCGCAACGTCCGTCGCTCTGTGTCAAGTCCCGTGCCAGTTATTCTGTCTTGTTATAACTCGTTCTGTCGTTTCACATTTATGATTTTAAAAAATAGTACGAAAAACGTTTTTTGAGGAAAAAATGCGTACAGGTCTGCATTTGCCAAGTGAAAAGTTGTGAAAATATAAACGATTTTACATTTAAATTTTTATGATCCATTTGAAAAATAACGTAGCGATACTGGTGATAGCCTTATTTGGATAGAATGACGACCACAATTGTTTTTGAAAATGCAACCTTTTCTGTTATTAATATTTAAAAATCAGTTGTCCATTACCGTTTGTATCGCGATTTTATTGTGAAAACCAAGAGCTAAACTTTTTACCTTTGTCCATTTTTGCTTTTAGTTTAAACACATCATTGACCTAAACCGTCAATATCAGTATGCAAGGCTCCGTTGCCATATCCCACAGTCCAGTCATCATGGACAGTCTCTTATTCCGTCAGAAACTCGGTCTGAGCTTATCTGCTAATGGGATTCAGCCTCTCACTTCATGTCACATCACTGCACGCTGCCTCTTCGGCCCACCCGACCCCAAGCAAGCTAAGGATTTGGTGAGGGAGGTCGAGCTGAAGACTGCGTTGAGCTTTGGGAAGCGTTTCCACTTTGACGTCGTCAACGGTGAGCCATTTCCTAGTTCTAAAAGGATGAAGCTGTCTCACCCACCCCCAGAGCTAGTTGACTCAGATGAGGAGAATATGGCAGTAAATGAAGAAGAAGCCGATGATGGCTACGAATGGTCGGAGACGTACGACGATAGTTACATGGCAAAGTGTAATAAGCATGTGGCCAACACCAGCATTGTTGGACCCAATCGACATGCGGTATCCCTCTTCATCGCCCCGATTGTTTCCAATCTTGTAATTCCTTCCGCTGCCTGCCCACCATCACCTTTCTTACCCTCTTCGACTTCGACTGCTGCACTCCATCTGCCAAAGTCACGAGTATCCGTTGAGCCCAGTCAGAAATCAGAATCACCATTGAGTACTTCCACAGTGGCCCTTGTTCCTTCGAGTCCTCCATCTCAGAGTAACAATAATAACAACGAGAATAACAACAACGAACTCAAGAAAGCACCCGTTCAGCAAGACGAGGAGAAGAGAAGGAACCGTCTCAACAGAATACACCATAATCACCCACCATCTGCCAAGAAAACCCTTTCCGCCCTCACCAAATACACGAACCGAGTGCTCAAGCATGCTGTGTTGAAAAAGCCCAGAAAGTCCATAATCACAGGTACGAATCCGCACTTTCGAATTATTTAGGTCAAGTTTCGGCTTCGTTTCCCTTTCTCATATTCTCAATATACCACGATTTTGCGTGCAAATTGAAATTCAGAATGAACAAAATGGTAAATGTGTTGCATCATTCGTCCATCATCGTCTTCATCTTGGTTTTCCAACGCAGTATTCCATTCTGCTAATGGTATTTTTTCATGGCCTTGGCACACCAGAAAAAAAAGCACACATCATTATTCAATGTTTACCTTAGATGAGGCATGAAAGAAAGGAGAAAATTGCCGCTTCTCTGTTTTGCGTAGTAATGGGTTAATACGTAGGTGCGTTGAATGAAATGGCGACTGTTTTAATTGTTTGGCTAAAAAATCCAAAGTAACTGTCATAGCCTTTTTCAAACACATTACTGGCTGACATTCTATGTAATTGACATGTATGGTGATATACTCCTAGAAAGAAATATTTTTTCAAGTTGAAAATCATGACTAATCCATTTCCTCTTAATATGGCTACAGTCATCAAGTTTTTCTTGCGTACATGCATTTTTCGACGTTTTCTTGCTCATGGAGGATCATGATCATGGGCAGAGGCTTTTCCGTGAGACGCAAAACTAGGGAAACAAGTAGATCTGAAGCGTTGTCACTCCTTTCATGTTTCATGAGTTTTTTTTCTGTTTTTGTGCAAGAATACAATGGCAATGGCAACGCACATTTGGCAAACGTTTATTTTCTTCTTCGCAACTGGACAAGATTAATACCGGCTGTTATCTTTTTCTCAAGACTCAAACTTTGCACAATGAAGAGAAAAAAATGGGTTTTAGAGGGAAAACTGTTTTTAGCTGGGAGTTGTATTGTTCGCAGTTTTTTTCTCGCGATTCATTCTTCTCTTCTGTTGGCTGGCCTACTTATGGAAATCGCTTACACGAATATGAGTTGCGGTTATGTGCTCCAAAGATCTAATCGTAAAAGTAATTGCACACCAAGGGCAAACGCTCACAGAGGATGTGCTTAATGCATGCACACAGAGTAATGAAGAGTGACGCTATTATTCCGCCTGCTCTTGCAAATTTCAATTGATGCCCAATACGAGCTCAAAACCTTTGCTCAACTCTGTGCCTCACTCTCTGTGAATAGTACTACCTGTTCCAAATTCAGTCGTAAAATTTATTCGCATAAAATGAATTTTTAATGATGATGAGCGTCTGCATGGAGAATTGTGGTTTGTGATTTGATTATGCCGTGTGGTTTTTTACCTCCAGCAGCAGCGGCTTCAAGAATATCATTATTTTATTAGTTGGTCAAAGCAGAGTTGCAATAAGTACTTGATGGCCGTGTAATAATTTCCCGGTCTTCAGGATGAGAACGCGTCTTTTTTTCTCGATTCTAAAGCTTCTGGTATTACAGAGAGGGATTTCGATGTCAGAAAAAAGTGGAGTATTTTATTGCCTTGCTTTACCTTGCCCTATAGACCCAAAATTTTGGTGAAGCCATCACATCACCATCACCACCTGTGGAGCCTATAAATATTGCCTCTGAGGAGAATATAATACCTACACGCCTTGTGATTCCCAAGTTGCGAATGTACTTGTTTGTTTCATGAGGATGGAAAGGAATATCTCCAAAAAAGAAGCTTTTTTTGTGGGATCAAACGTTGTTTTTGTTGTTTCTGGTGAGGTTGTGGCATGGCATCAGCGTGGCATGGCGTAATTCAAGTTGTAAATATAGTTTTGGAGGGAAACCACTTTCGCATCTTCCATTCTCTTGCATTTTTTCCATTTCGCTTTTATGCGACGTGTGAACCGAGCAACATGTGCATCACGAGGAGAGAAGAAGAAAGAGTTGAGTCTAGAGAGCAGATCCATCACTTGCTCTGCATTGCTTCACGAACACACGCGGTTTTTTTCCTTACACACTTGCTCAAGATACATGATAATGAAAATAAAGCTGGTGGACCTTGAGTTGGACCTTGAAACGAGCTAAAGTAGGCAAACAATTCTGAATAAGTAAATGAGATGGAGATATGGCCGGCTTCGATGAGGATGTGGAATGGTACATTTTTTGAGATGGGTTTGCATTGCATCACGTAACACATATCTTGAGAAGCAGAGTTGGAATTTCTTTGAGATATCATGGATTTACGTCGAGAATTTCAATTTGCCTTTATAAATGACAAATAAGTAACTTTGCTTTGAGAAGAAAGATTGTGAGCAAAATCTTATGAGTTTTTTTCAAATATTTCCAGATTTTCTTCAGTTGAAGCGAAGGAAAGCCCTTGTTGCAGGCTACATTGGGAAAAAGTCGTGTGGATACGGGAAAATGAAGTAGTGTCATTGTAATTGTCACTGGTAATTGGTAAAGCTGCCACTGTCGAACTGCTATGCGAATCCAAATAGATAATATGAGAAAAATATGGTACATCCCAAAAAGGAGATGAGCTTTGTTTGCATTCGATTTGAAGATGATCTACGCTTTTATCCAAATGAAAAAGTTGAAACTATCGAGAAGACTTAGTTTATAGAATACATATATCAAAATGTGTTTAATCTAAAAAAATATTTTTTATGAATTTAAGATTATTTTGTTTGTCATCTTGCTTTATCCTAAAGACTCATTTTTGATTTAAAATGAAACTAGAGTTTGTATAGATTTTGTTCCTGGAGTCGTAAAAACGATAAGATTTTAAACTGATACATTTTATGTGTAAGTATATTTTCGTGTTACATAGATGCATGCGTAACACATATATTTTATTTTCATGGATTACATGTTATTTGTAAAACTAAACCCTTCTTCTTTCCACTTTTAATCTGTATTGTGTATAAACAAGGAAGACTTACAGACATATATACATATACATACATAGCTCTCAGTCTTATGTAGCTCTAATTATGCCAAAGTCTAGTCAAGAAATTAATATAAAAAATTACATGAACTTTATCAATACGTTAGCATTCATTGTATTGCTACTTTTGGTGTGTGCTCCTTATTGAAAATAGCTTGAAGGAATGTCTTAACGAGCATAAGCCGTCACATAAGCCGATTTTTATGAGGCACATTTATGATGATGGAACGCAAAACTGAATTGAATGTCACATTGAAATTTGCATGCAATATTATGAAATGTGAGTAAAGTCTGTAGAATCAAAGTTATGTACTAGGCTAGCTAAGTCAGTAAGCTGAGATGAAAAGTCTATTGAATAAATACAAAAGTCAAAATTACTTCGTTCACGTTCTCGCACAGTATTTACTCATTCTGAACTGCAAATCTTCTTTTAAACGAAAAAAATCAAGCAGTCAATATCATCAAAGAGCAAAAATACTTGGTATTGGTACGAGAGGAACACAAAGTTAAGCCAAACATAGCGCACCTGAAAAGCCAACTCCAGGGGTTTCAGTCATACATAAGATACAGAATTCAAAGAACATTTACGTAAAGATTAATAGGAATTACCAGTTAATTAACATTTACAAGCAAATAAACGCGTTTTCCCATTTTAAGACAACAAAGGAAAATCGGCCACAGTTTTGCATTCCCAACTTCGGTAAAACATTTACCCATATTTTCTGGACATTTAACGTCGTCATCGAGCGGAGATGGAAATCGTTCTGACAGATTGCTCCATAAATTGACTGGAAGAACTGCCGATTTTAATAACTACCTATTTGCATCTGTGCACTCTGCAAATGCAAAAATGTAAATATCCTACACGACAGGAAATATGGACAACGAGGATTTATAATGGGTAAAGGTTATCTAGTCTTATGTAGTTCATTATTGACATCTATGAAGAGCTGTTGTCACTGAAAGTTGGCGTTATTTTTGCATCATCAGTGTCTAATTAAAGGCATTACCTACAGAGTTTACATGAATTTAGTTTATATTTTGGTCCATTTCATTTTGATCATAGTCACAAAGAAATGTGGTGAAGTTGAGCAGCTTCCACATTCAGCGTCACCTACTCCTGATGCTTGCACTATGTTCAAAAGTTTGATATTCAACTAACAAAACCGCAAGGAAGAAGTAGATGGCAGTACCTGTAAAATACTTCCAAAATAAATATCTACAGCCTAAATTTCATTGTCTTTGTCTAAATGAACCATGCGCTCAGTTTTGGTGAATCCAAATTACGTTACAGTCAACTAAACCTTTTACTTCTTGTCAAGACGAGAACATCCAAAAATAGCATTTGAGTTGATAGTAATCAAGATTTGTACACATTTTCATGTTGTCTCATTAAATCAAGATGCAGCAGTCAAAGTGACTTGTTGGTAACATCAAGACGACCAAAGGACCTTCTCAACGCTTTATGCTAGTTGGATACCGTAAACCTCAAGGGTTCAGAGTGCATCAATATCTTTTTAGCCAATTATAAAATATACAAATAACGGCCGTTTTATTTATAGCTTGATTAAACACTAACACCATTTGTACCATTTTCTATGTTTTCAAAGCAATTGCTTAAATCAACATATACATAATTATTCTACAAAATCAATAACCACGTTTCGCTTAAGTAGTTGGAAATAAATACGCAAACTTACACGCTCAGTATGTAACTAGTATCTATATGCATGTAGCAATTTGGAATCTCATCTGTCATGTAAAGTTGAAAAGGATTTTTCTGATTTCAATGTATTTTCCATCACCACACTACATAACTTTAACGTGGAAAATTACAGGAGACACACGATCGTAAGTAATGGCACACCTGGCAAACCCAGACAATTATTATCGCATTTGGTAACTTATTTGTCCATATTCCTTTTCCTCAAAGTTGCTCAAGAGTAATGTCGGAGTGCGCGTTTTGCATCATCATGTTTGTGACATTTTAAGCGAGCTAAAAGTTTTCACCATTGCAGAAATCGGTTGAGCTGCTCTTCTTATACTTCCATCAGAGAATTATACGTAAAACGAATCTATAACAATTTATGAAGTGCTGCCAGCCGTCGTATGCCGTCTTTCCAAGGGATGTCTTGTGCCGTCAGCATCCCCTTCAGCAACAGATTTCGTCCGTGATAAAGGGGCAGAGGGAGAACGCTCTCGTCGGAGTGCTGCCGGCCGTCGTATGCCGTCTTTCCAAGGGATGTCTTGTGCCGTCAGCATCCCCTTCAGCAACAGATTTCGTCCGAGATAAAGGGGCAGACGGAGAACGCTCTCGTCGGTAGCTTCCCGCATCCGTACAATTGCCGTAAACAACCTGCTCCAGTGAGTCGCCTCTCTCTGGATTGACGCAGCTTCGGTGTAGGCATCTCTCCACTCCTCGCTCCACCTACGCAACGTTTCAGTTTCGGATGCAAAAACATGTTTACAAGTTCGAGTCTATAGTAGGTTGTAGGCCGACCAAAGCGGAGGAGTGGGCAAAGAGTCGTCAACATATTATATCACATATTATATTATATTACCTTGGTCAGTCTTTGTTTCAACTTTTGCTGCGTGCTCGAGTACTCCGCCGTCAATCGGGCTAAACGTGTGGTCAATATCTCCATAGTGGACTCTGACAAAAGACGACAAATAATTATGTATGTTTAACATAAGTTTGGACAAAATGTTTAGTTATGTATGTATGTATATAAGCTATAGAGTCACCTAATTTCTCCACTTTTTCTTCCTGTGACATCTGGTACTTGCGCTCCCTCTCTAAGGCTGCCTCATCGATCAGGCCATCCTTCATTAGCATCTGCTTACCTCGCTCCATGAGAGCGTCTCGGGCTTGCGGATATTCCTTAAAAGAGGTTGACATTCTCATTAATGTAAATCGGGTATGTATTATATTACAATGACCTAATTTGGTGGCAAGGATTTTACTCGCAAGGTTTCCCAAAGATCGTCTTTGGACAAACAAAAGAGATCCGAGTAGCCGACACTGCGGACATTGGCTGTTCGCCTGTTTCCTGTCTTGTTTCCAGCGATGTTTAGCAAGCTCACCTGAAATCATACAAATATTTGCAATATGCTCGCATCATCCCATATACATATATATACATAATTAGGAGCCCACGATATTTTTTTGCCATGAAAGTGAGTACCTCTCCAAAGACGCAACCCCCTCCCAAAGTGACAAAGACGGTCTTCCCATCGTCTCCTACGACTCCGACCTTGCCTCGCTTTATGATGTACATTTCACGTCCAACATCCCCCTTTCGGCAGATGTAGTCACCAGGGCTAAATACCTTTCATGAAGTGTTCTCATCGTGTGTTATTTATGAGTGTAACAAAAATAAGCATGCTTCTTCAAAAATAGAGCAAAGTGAACGTTTGTATCTATACTTACCTGTAATCGCAGCTTCAACACGAGTTCAGCTAATAGACCAGGCTCACAGTCCTGGAAAATTTTGACTTGTTTGAGTGTCTCTAAATGCACGTGAATTGCGATTTCGGCCTTGAGTTTATCCGGTAATGCATCGAGTACCTGGGTTGACAAAGGATCACGCATTAAGAAAGCATCACAAAATGTCTTGTCACTAAAGTATCTCTTTAGCACAACTTTTGTGCGTGATTTCATGAATTTCTTCCAATTTATTCACAAGCACAATTTTCCCTACATTACTTTGTATTTACTTAGATATGTGTACACTATGCGTTGCTCAGAACTAACTGCAGAATTTCGTGATATGAAAGAGTGTATAATATTTTTAATGGGTACCTTTCCTTCGTCCAATGACTGCTTATTAGTCCACAAATAGTCAAACCATTTAATGACTCTTTTTTCCAAATCCTTGGAAACTTTTCGAAACTCCATGTACTGCTTTATAGAGTCCATTTTTTCTTGGAATTCAGCCCTCGCAGCATTCATGTACGTGATCATGCTACCGATATTACCGACAATTGTGGCAAAGATTAAAACGCCCACTAGGAAGTCCGTTACCACAAAGATGTACTCCACATCCCTTTCAGGGGGAGGAACTTCACCGATCGTTGTCAAGGTCAACGTTGACCAGTAGAAGCTGAAACAGCAAATATACATATACTATGTTTCATGCATGATGGAAAACAATTTAAAGTAGATACAGCAATATAGAACTGATTGTGAATTCGATAATGCTTACCTGTAGATGTACTGATGAGCCAATGAGCCGTTTCTCCCAATGGAAATATTTTTGTAAACCCAGCCGTCAGAGCCAAACCCGATAAAGTAGCTTATCCCAAAGTAAAAACATCCATTCCAGTGAATAATAATGAGAATGGAGAGAATGACACGACCAATACGAAAGGCATTTGGAAAGTTTGTGCGAGACTCTGTCTTTTGAAAGAAATCTAGTAATCGGTAAACTCGAAAAAGCCTGTTAAGTCGGTAGATAATAGGACAAGGAAGTGTCACATTCGCACTGCAGCGGTTGCAACAAGTACGCCACGTCGGTGGGAAATAAACTCAGAAAGTCCAGCTTAAAATAGACAGACTTGACGTAGTTTAAACGCAGCTTTGACAACTCTTTCACCATCATCCCCTCCTCCAAATAACCTTAATAAAATTAAAGTATTATTTTTTAAATATAGAATTTCTAATTTTTTTTGTTATATGCATTGACAAAACAACCTTCATGTGCATGGACGATTGAATCCATTATGTAAATTACGTCAGCTCCGTAGTCAAATATTAACCAAATGTATGGCATGGTATTTTGCAACTCCCAAAACGTGGAACGTCCAATGATGAAGATGAGGTTATACAGAACTGCGATTGATACAACCATTATATAAATCACGTCAGCTCCGTAGTCAAATATTAACCAAATGTATGGCATGGTATTTTGCAACTCCCAAAACGTGGAACGTCCAATGATGAAGATGAGGTTATACAGAACTGCGATTGATACAACACCCAACCACTGCAATATAATAATTGACAACTGTGTAGATCACGTCTGCACCTGTATATATTTGTACTTATCAATTATCGTTTCCTCGCAAATTTTTAAGATTACCCGATAGTGTTTAGGCTTTGAGTTATCAACGACACATTTTTGCGCCCAGATCAACTTCTTTTTCTCCCACTCTGATTTTTCCGCCCGACTTGCTGACCTTTGACTATCCCCTTCGCTTCCGGATGGATTGAAGCCCATGCCAAATTTCTCCAAAAATGAGTCTGGCCTTTCTGGAGGCTTCGGTGCTGTTCTGTTGTTTGCCCATTGTCGCAAGTTCTAATTGAAATTTCCATCATTTAAACCAACCAAGACTTTCGGGATCACATCAGCTCACAACAAAAAAAACGATGGAAAATAACTACCTGAATGACGTGCACGAATCTTCGCAACCTTTCATTTTTTCCAGAGAGAGAAACAGAGTTGTTCCTTGTGTCTGTACCATTATCCAGTCTAACAATTTCCGAGCAAGTGTCGTCCTGCAGCGACGGTTGGCTTTGACCCGAGTGTATACTTGGTTCCGTAGCTGGCGCGTGGTTTTGATTTGAAGGGGCGGAGGCATTCGAAGTCCTTCGGATGGATGACGATTTTCTCAGCTCATTCACAGAGACAGCGTGGTGTGGGGCGACCTGATCACTTATTGTGGCGATGCCGTGATTCCTCTCCCCTCCACTTTCTCTCCTCCATTGCTCCTGTCTTTGTATTGACATTTCGTCAAAAGACAGTCTCGGCTTATTCCGAGGGGACACGGAGGCACTGGCGGCGCCAGAATTGAGGTTCTTTGGGTCCAACATCGAGGATGACGTTGAAGACGACGTTGCATTCGACAAATTTGACTTTGGCCGTGGAGGCACTTCCTGTGGAGCAGGTACTTCCAAGTGCGTGTTTTTCAGATTTTTGACCAGAATCTTGGGCGCAGGAAGTCTTGTGCTGGAGGGAGATGGAGACTGAGAATTTTTTGAGGTTTCCATCAGACCTTGTACAAAGGACCGATTATGTCCTTACAATTAAAAACTGGGTCTACTTTGCAATATTTTGAAGTAGTTTGCAACGAAGAGGTATAATTTATTCAAAGTGGTACTCGAGGAGTCTTTCTTGCGGAAATCGGGAGCTCTCTGTGAACTCTCTTTGACTTATGGCAAGTCAGCAAGGGATTATGCAATTTCATAAGAAAATTGACGCCCTCCTTCCACTCCTCTACGGTTTCTTCCGTTCTCCATATATCAAATCATGTCAAAACCCTCAATGATCATCATCAAAGTGTACATTCATTACTTCGTATAAAACAAGGAAGCAACAGAGGAGGGAAACCATCATTCTTGTGCAGGTGGACTATTGACAACCGTAATAATATAATTGAATGTTATTAGGGAAACGTCTGTAGCACGTAATGTTGTCATGGATTTTCCGTCTACTGCACCGCTACATTACTGCTCCTTCCCCCAATACCGGAAACTAGATACAGCTTCTAACGTTTTTATTAGGCTAATTGCATGAAATTCTCCGTGATTCATGAAGTGAAACAACGAGGTCGTATCATAACGCTTGTAATACGGTTACTCCACAATTTAAGAAATACCGATAAAGAGGAAAAGGCATTACATGCTTCATTTCTCTCACAGCTCCCATGTATGTATGTAGATACTCCTCTCTCCCGGTAGTCGCTTCGCCCGTCTCATCGATCAAATTGTAAATCATTACATTTCGCGAGACTATTAAAACGGCCTAAGTAGATTTCGAGAAGCTACCGGAGCTATAACAATGAGATAAATGGGAGCTATTCCACTGCCGTCTCAATAAAAACAACGTGAGGTGATTCCGGAAGAAACAAAGGTTTCTCCAATGCTTATAGCCCAACATGCCCCGTGACTTTTCCTGCGTGTAATACGGAAAGTGATGCAAATTCACGAAATTGAGGAAATATACTCAAATTCCCTGGTATGAATGTCGGCTTCATTAGTATACAATATCTTCTGCTTCAATACTTGTCATCAATTAAATAATGTGGCCAGCGTGTCGTTAAATGAAATGCGAGATTTGTTGGGGATGGAAACAATGGCCATTTGTAACGCGGTTGCTCGTTTTACAAGTCGCCACACACGTCTTCAGCACTCAGGAAGCCAATTGTGTGGAAATAACTTTCATTCATTNTCGCCACACACGTCTTCAGCACTCAGGAAGCCAATTGTGTGGAAATAACTTTCATTCATTGAAGAAAATTCAAGCCATAATCAAAATGATATAGCAATTCCGTGTTACTCTCTGCATTGCCATGGTTCATTTGGATTCCATTTGAAAACAGTATAAGTATGTATTTCGGTGTCTTCATATGGCTTCCTTCCAGGTTTCAGCATGCCCCGGACGTATGTATCTCAACCTCAGTGCCTAGCAGGACCAGTTGGAACCGAGCTTTCAAAAAGTGAAACTTTCTGCCTCTTACCAAATTCCGAAGAAAAAAATCATGTCATGTGCCCGCATAAGGTCGCATCACGCAAACATCCTTCCAGCTAAAAGAGAGTCAATCTGTGTCAAGAAAGTGGGTGTACATGCTCTTCCAGGCCAACATGCTCTCATGAGCATAAGTCTATCTCAATAAAACCACGTAAAATCAATGAAGCACATGAAATGTCACCTTGAAAAAAATATCCAAATTTAAAATAAAAAATGCTCGCAGCCCATGAGTCATGTTTTAGCAAAAGTTTTCATGGGTCCGTGGATGTTGTCATTTATTAAATGCTGATAAGCCAAGATCAATTATCCTAAACTATGTACTTATCGCATCTCTTTTGACTTGTGTTTATGATTGGTGCTGAACAATTATAAAACTGTATTGGTAACATTCTATATATATACATATATATTCCTTAAATTAAAACAAGCCTGGTATAGTGTGATGGTATGCTCTATACTTGAGTTGGTATGCATGGAAAAGGGAGAAAAAGATCAGATATTTTTCCTTCACCTCACGTCCCCCTTCTCTTCAACTCTCCTTTTGTGAGAATGGTTTAACGGAACAAAAGAGTGTAGATACAAGTCTGAGTTGAGGGGACTATTGAAACCATACGGCGGACAAAGAGATGACGATGACATAAGCGAAGCTTGAAAGAAAACAACCAACGAATTTTTCACGTTTGCAGTGGTACACTGTATACTGCAGACTCAAGTTGTGGTTGGCTAGTGCACATTTCAAGAGTGATGATGATGATGATGTTGTTGAGAATATCCTGTTTTTCTCAAAAATATTCCTATGCAGTGCTACTACATACAAAGGGGAATATTCATCGCGTCTCTCTCTCTTTCTATGAAGCTTCGACCCCCTAAACGAAATAACGTCATACGTATGTATCTGCATTGCAAGTAAAAGGGCAGAAAAAAGGATTATCTTTAGCTTTAGCACTAACCCAAATGAAATCATAGATGACGATGACATAAGCGAAGCTTGAAAGAAAACAACCAACGAATTTTTTACGTTTGCAGTGGTACACTATATACTGCAGACTCAAGTTGTGGTTGGCTAGTGCACATTTCAAGAGTGATGATGATGATGATGTTGTTGTGAATATCCTGTTTTTCTCAAAAAATATTCCTATGCAGTGCTACTACATACAAAGGGGAATATTTCAATTCATCGCGTCTCTCTCTCTCTATTTCTATGAAGCTTCGACCCCCTAAACGAAATAACGTCATACGTATGTATCTGCATTGCAAGTAAAAGGGCAGAAAAAAGGATTATCTTTAGCTTTAGCACTAACCCAAATGAAATCATGTTCATATTATATTTCTATGGCTTTGCTGCATGATACAGAGGCAAGTCAGGATTCGTTTAACTCTCTAACCTTTTATTAGGCTTATAGCAGACTTGATGATGATCGACTTTGGGTATATCTCGCTTTTTTCTTAGAGTTATACAATCACGATCTAGCGTTGTTGGGTGCTCAAAGAGAGCGAGAGAGATGCCAATTGCGAAGGTGAAAAAAATCTTTCCATCCTACAATAACGAGTTTTGACTGCTGTAATGCCGAAGCGTAGCGACGAGAGTCGATCCCAGAGTTGGGAAACTGTATGGAAAGAGCTTAATGAAACAAAAATGAAAACTTAAGAAATACAGTTGATTTGCATATTGTACGAAGTGAAACTCCATATTATGTTGCTTTATCTAATGACCTAAACCAAACCTTAAATCATAACTAATGCATTCATTCATATCTGAAAGTTTAAATTAGTAAAATTTAGGTTTAACTAAAAGAAAACTTTGTCTAGTATATTCAAAAGGTTTATATGATGTACGAGAAGGCAAATGTGAGATTTCTAGCTGATTTTTTATTCCGTCTCACAATGCCCCAATTTGCATTATCTCATTTCCATGACTGATTATCGAACTGTAAGTCTTCAATAGTCCATGAAAAACAAAATTGTTGACAAATTCTTTCAAAGAATCAAATGAATGAGGAGTTTCTCCATTAAAATTAAAATTTCTGAGAACCGAGTGAGCAACCTTACTGCTGAAGAGGCACAATACCATACCTACTTCGCTCCCATTCTTAGATTAACCTGTGTTGAGTGCTGGTGGTGTCGAAGGAAATACTTTTATTCACATTGCTCGCAAGTTCTGAAAGAGCATACACTCTACAAAGCCCAAGTGAGAGTTTGTCTCAACTCGAGAGTTCGGGGGTACATATCCTCTGAGCATTGTGGCATGGACATATTACGCGTATATACATATTTTACATCGATAACGTGTAAAAGAGAACCCCTCACTTAATAATCTAAATAAAAAAAGTACTTAGTTCTCTTGCGTGTGGCAATCCCTGTCGGTCGTCGTATTTTTCCACTTATATTTCTTTATAGAGTCCGCCATTTTACCATTTTTTTGAGTAGCATGAAATTTTTACATCACCAGAGAAAAGCTGATGCGAACCTTGGAAATCATTTTAGTTTCTCCAAAAGCATCATTCTCTACATAAGTGTGAGGAACAGCACATTATTATACCCTTGCATATATGACATTCTTTGTTCCGACTTGCGAAAGTTCTGGAGATCGAGCTCATCAGAGATCCACAAAATGTAAGATAATATTTGAATAATTAGTTAATTTAGCATGTGGGATAACTATAAGTCTTATTAGCGCCAGAAGAAGAGAAAAAATCCCATTCTATCCCGTGAGCAAAATTTGTGATAAATTCTGCGCAAGAAAGATTCAGGTGAAATTCTCACGGTTGTTACATGTGGCTTACAATTATTCCTAGTTGACACAATTTCGGATGTCAAACGGTGTCAGCATCAATCACAGGAGAGTTTAGTGTGATACTATGATTTCAGTGAAGTCAATTGGGTTCTCATTTGACCCATTAGATTTTCATGCTACATGTCAATTTCGGAGAATGGACTTGTCTAGTTCCAGTTTTCCGAGTGGATTTGGATTTTAATTCTGTAAGAAGGAACAGACTTTGCAGAGCATGCAAAGTGATAGGGATCGAATGCTACACGGTCATTATCTGCGACGATAACATGAAGCAACACCAGTTTCATAAGATGAATTTCTTTGTTATGGATTTTAATTCCGTAAGAAGGAACAGACTTTGCAGAGCATGCAAAGTGATAGGGATCGAATGCTACACGGTCATTATCTGCGACGATAACATGAAGCAACACCAGTTTCATAAGATGAATTTCTTTGTTCCCCCACTTTCTCCAGGACTTAAAGCTTGTGACCCTTTTCGACCTCCATGCATGGATTGCAGAGCAGACTCTGAAAACTGTAGCAGAACCGCGGCGTTGGCTTTTCATCAGGGACAAACAATCGTGATCGTGAAGCAGGAGGGGGATCGTACCTACATTCCTCACAACCAGCAGAACGAGAAACCGCCCCACCACGAAGAGAACGGACAACTCCCTGAAGGTCACCCCGGAAAAAGTGAGAGGAGTAAGCCTCCTTGCAGCTCCTTGAAAGACGGCACTCTCACCAGTCCAAAACGGCGCAAAATGGCAGATCGAGTGTTGGTCTTGAATAACAGCGCCCCCAAATACCAAAGCCATCAGCACCATGGACGCGTTGTCCTCGTCGACAACAGCAATACAAGTAATCAGCAAGCTATCACGAATGTCGCAGCTGCTGGAAATAACGGCATCGTCGTGGCCAACTGTACCGTTGCGAACAACCCTCAATTTCGCTTTGTTCGTATGACAAATGTGAACGTAAATGACGTGGGAATTCCTCCCGGCACCGCTGTGCTCCAATCACACCCTGTCCAATTTCAACTGAAAATGGCAGATACGATGAATACTCTAAGTAAGCGACCCTATGCCCTTTAAACTAGTCAATAAAGAGGTCCCTGAAAATGACGGCACCGCTGTGCTCCAATCACACCCTGTCCAATTTCAACTGAAAATGGCAGATACGATGAATACTCTAAGTAAGCGACCCTATGCCCTTTAAACTAGTCAATACAGAGGTCCCTGAAAATGCATAAGTAATTATTGCATGCATTCATGAATTAGTCTTCACAACGCGTCCATTGTCTTTGTTCGGCTGCATTCAGTTTTTTCATGCACATAAAAATCAGTGTCGCATTGTTTTGCTTGCTTGTGTTATAAATAGTATGCATACTATGCACCGACCACCATAGCTAAAGCAGAGACAAAGACAAAAGCTAGCGAAAAAAACATGCAAAAATGAGAACGCATTGAAAAAGTTATACCTAAGTTGTGGACCACTACACTGATACTTAATGTAGCTTCAATGAAAATTGGCAAAATGCAAAAGTTGACGATGATTGTCTTTCTTTGCTCCAAGCAGGTTTACTGGATTTAGCTCATCGGGAGTACCAAGCCGGAGATTATGACAATGCGGAGAGGCACTGCATGCAGCTGTGGCGACAGGAGCCAAATAATACATCTGTATTGCTTCTCTTATCCTCCATTCATTTTCAGTGCCGGAGACTCGACAAGTAAGGATGAACTCTCTTTTCATATTGCACTCAAGGTTCATTGCACTACTGCACAATATTGACCTCTGTATCTGTAGTAGTTCATGAGTAGTAGTGAAAATAAAAATGCCCACTACAATGCATCCCCATATTTGTGGTCCTTAATCCAAGGTAGGATTCGTAAAATATTTAGTAAGTAGTTATGTTAAAGCCAGTTTTTTCACTGAATCAACGTCTCGAATATTTATTTCGTATTACTGAATTATATGAAACATGGATTTTTTTACACGAAAGCGTAGAACGTCAATTTCCCTTTGCTGTTGCATTGATTCTCTCAGCTGTGTCTGCTTTTTGTGAGTTGTATTTACCTGAAACCTGTGGGCTTTTCAAACTTCTCAACTATTCATAATAATTGATTCTAAGTTAGTGGCGTGTTTAACTTCCGATTAAAAATGGAAGGAGAGACTCACGGGCCGTATCGGATGGCACCATCATATAAAATGCCTACTAACGTTTCTTTGACGATTGTTTTGATTCCTAATTGTGATTTACAAAGTTTGGTTTCTTATATTATTTGTTTTGTTCTGAAGGACCTGTATTGCGTCAGGAGTGACTTGGGGAATCTGCTTAAGGCTCTGGGAAGATTGGATGAGGCCAAGGTAACCGACATTGATTTCGTCAAAATTCAGTTGATAAAATATTTAAACACAACAAGTAGTAAACTTCGCAACAGGATCCTGAGTGTCTAGACAAATATACAGTAGCCTTTAGAAACTTGTAATATGTGCAAGACAAAAGTCTTTTGAAAGACAAGCTTAGGATTTATAACTGCAACTTTAAGTATCAGAGTTAGGTTCAGAAAGTGGAAGTACCAAGACTAGTCATCACGTACCCTTTGGGGGGGAAAATGTTATCATTTCTCGTACATTCTTTTCTACATCCGTTGAACAAATACTATTTGACTATTTTATCCTTTATATATATTTTCAAATACGTGATGACTAGTTGATTCCCAATGGGCATTAATGTCGGCTCTTTCCTCTGGATAGCTTTTTCCT
>JAHZMY010000233.1:0-11342 GCA_027743915.1 Seira sanloemensis
ATGGAAGAAGAAGGTGGACCACGTCGTTGGATAACTGAGGTCTTCATCACTTCGCTCATACTCGTACAAAATGTAGAGGAATGCCCCAACAAGCGAAATGATAGCGTAAAATATTGTAAATACTTGGCATTTTCGGATAAATTGTCGACGCTCTTTTAACGACTTATTCGTAATGGCCATTTCCTGTACAAATACTGACAGGGAGATAGCCCATTTCACCTCCGAGGGGCCAACCTTTGGGGCTGAAACCAATGAGAAATTAACTATAAACAACATGCATTTCTATTCACATTTATCATTCTCGTCCAAATTTCCATCTTTTTTACCGAAACAATTTTCCATGTATGTGACATGATCTTCGACACACTTCCATCTTTCAAAGAGCGCTGGAAGTCGTCGGCACTGAAACACGCCAAAAGCCCATGTTCCCAGAATATGAAGGTAATAATGAACATCTTGCACTGTTTGAATCACATCATCGCGTAGCATTTTTTCCGCCTCTGGATCGTCCATTGTTGTGTGTGAGCTTATTCTGCGGGAAAACTCCACAATTACCAAAATTAAAAGAGTAAACCCCACAGCAAAGCTGTAAAAGCAGTAGAGCAAATGCCAGTTTTTGATAGTTGTCCCGCTATTGTCTTCACGTAGATAAGAAAATGGATAAAGACTCATTGCTCCCAGTAGCTTTCCCGTAATAATCAAATATTTCATTCCTTGTTGAAACAGTGAGGTAGACACAGTTAAACTTTTAACTTTCATTCTTATTTCAATCTTTATTATAACAAACAAGTATAACTTTTAAAGTACTCTTTACATATTTTACACACTAACTGTATTAAAATCAGTAAGTAAAAATTCACGGACAAGGTACAGGGACTCCCGAGAAGGAAGAAAAGTGGAAAAGAAATTCACCATACGTGATTAACGATATGTACAAAACAATACAACACAAAATATTTAGCGTCAGCCCGTTACATATCATTTCCTTCGTTTCTAATTCTCCCGTAGCGAAAATGATTGCATTTGGAGGTGACGATATCGGTAACATGAACGCGTACGAAGCGGATATTGCGGAGGCCATTGTTAGGAACAAGGGGTGAATTGTTATTCTGCAGGACTGGAATGGTTAAATAAACAATTTGTACTATGTATAGAAATTGTACCACAAAGAGTGTCGACTTTTCACTTGTCATGTCATTCTTACCACGGTGAATATGATTGGAAGCAGAAGATTGGCGCAAGCCGTATCTAGAAAATTGGAAATTAAATATTCAGGAATTAATTTAGATTCGAGCTCACATATACATACAAGTAATTCTCTGTAGCGTACTGGAAACAAATTCTGTAATGACTGATGTAATGACCATCACAATAAATAGTAAAAGAGGCTTTGACAGATTATCCAGCAGACGCAGTTGTTCCGCGATGTAATGTGATAATCCAGACATTTCAGACGCGTCTGCCAAAGCGTACCCGCTCCCAATTAATAGGACGTAACCCCCTAAATGTTTAAAAAGATTTCGTAAGTTTTAATACATAAGATGATTATTTTTGAACATTTAAGAAGGGTTTTTACACGGGGCATTGGTCGACACAAACTTCCAATCCAAGAGTGCTTCATATCCCGTTTGCTTTTGATATGGACCCTCTGCATTTCAAAAACAGTCATTCATACCCTATCCCATCCATGTGATATAATGATTATAAATCCTTAATTCCATCATGTTATCTCACTCTTCAAAAAGGCCCAATTTTTGGGAATCACGAATAATAGAATGGCTCCCAACATTGCTGCCGTGGAGTCTCCCGACTTTGCAGAGTGAATGAGCGAGTCCCAACCGTGCACAATCTGAGGGTCTCTGAAGAGCCAGAGCAGCACAACGAATGCAAATATGGTGAGGACCCCCACCTCGTGTGAGGATATCGGACCAAGTTTCTTGTATTCCGCGTCCAGATAAGTTTTGATTTTATTTTTCTCGGCGGCCGACGTATGAAACACATTTTTCAGCCCTTTCCAGCCCATATAGCGCAGTATCAAGAATACCCATACGACCAATATATTAATTATTAGTGGGGGAATGTTGAAACCCATCCATGTTGCAAAAGTGATCCCGATGTACTTGTCACTCTTTTCCAGCTCAAACCTTAAATAACACACAATATTATGTAATACATATATTTTATTAGCAAGTCTCATAAATGTTTTCAAGCTACTTAAAAGGCATGCCTACCTTTTAGCAAGCTCCTTGAAAACTTTAATTGGACCTGTGCCAACCAAAGAGCCAGTTCCTCCAACAGCCCTTTCCAGCCCATATAGCGCAGTATCAAGAATACCCATACGACCAATATATTAATTATTAGTGGGGGAATGTTGAAACCCATCCATGTTGCGAAAGTGATCCCGATGTACTTGTCACTCTTTTCCAGCTCAAACCTTAAATAACACAATATTATGTAATATATTTTATTAGTAAGTCTCATAAATGTTTTCAAGCTACTTAAAAGGCATATGCCTACCTTTTAGCAAGCTCCTTGAAAACTTTAATTGGACCTGTGCCAACCAAAGAGCCAGTTCCTCCAATACTGGCTGCGTATGCGACCGCAAACAAGAGCATCTTCCTGATACGGAGCTGTGCCCTGAACTCCTCCAGCGCTTCAAGTATGCTTCAATTGAAACATTTTTATCAGTTGTAAAACTCAAAACACATGCAATGTACTTTTTTAAAAGATAAACTTGTACATGCAGTAATAACCCCAACCTAATTGGCTTTTCATTCTCAGTTTGGTCTTCTTCGGTGGGCTCTTCTTCCTCTTCTGCGTCCTCTGGCATTTCTGCAACGTATGCGACCGCAAACAAGAGCATCTTCCTGATACGGAGCTGTGCCCTGAACTCCTCCAGCGCTTCAAGTATGCTTCAAATTGAAACATTTTTATCAGTTGTAAAACTCAAAACACATGCAATGCACTTTTATAAAAGATAAACTTGTACGTGCAGTAATAACCCCAACCTAATTGGCTTTTCATTCTCAGTTTGGTCTTCTTCGGTGGGCTCTTCTTCCTCTTCTGCGTCCTCTGGCATTTCTGCAACACCTTCCATGATGACACTCATACTTGACATCTTGTTCAAACTGCCCCTTCCGCTACCATGTGAATATGTACTGGAACTGCTGGAAGTGGTTCTCTTTGCCATTGGCATCTCATTTGGTTCATGATGATTGTTTTGGGGTATTGTGATGGAGCTGTCCATATTTGGTTTTGCATTTAGACTTGTTTTTAATTTAAAAGATTTTTAATGCGTAATGATTAATTAAAATGTTTCATGTACGTTCTGCTACTCCTGCGTCTAGAGGATGTTGACCCTAAGTACGCTCGACGATCCATCGCCGCATTAGCAAAGACGGTAGATTCTCTCCTTCCTCGATGATAAGGTATTGAAGGCATTGAGGATACTGAAGGCTCGGCGGAAATGGAGGCATGTGGATTAGGTTCTGGCTCGTTGATTTCTTCTTGTTCCTCCTATCAAAGTCAAGTTTAGTACATATTTGGCCAAAGAATTGCATATTATTAATCCTAATGCGTATCTTTAATAAAAAGCATTCTTTGTTGTGCGCACACAAGTTATACCTGAAACATTGCTGCCAAAAGGGCCGAAATAATTGGGAGTAGCATACTCGTACAGGATGTATCAGAGAGCCACATGGATAACAGCGCAGTGATAACCATTGTCCCAAGCATAATTCTACACAGTTGCATTGTGATATCATTAATGCCGCATTCCTAGTCAGTTTTTTTTAAAACAGTTTTTATATATATGTACCTCGCTGGGTTTGTCCCAAATATACTAATGACTCGCAAAGCACACCGAATGTGAAGACCGCAGTATTCAATAGCGAGGGAGAGAATAATTGCGCCCAGGAAGATCATGTTGGACTCCTTCATATAATTTTGTGACACAACCGCTACAAAAAAAGACATTTATAGTTTTCTTTGAAAATACATAAAATATTTTATGGGAGCCATGAAATATGTACCTGCATCCTGGACTCCCAGTAGAGGCAAAAACACGAGTGGAAAAAGTGATGTTACGGCGGCAGGTATCACCTCAAATACCCAAAACATCGCCATGATTGAGACGACATAGGCAGTCTTAAATTTCTAAAACACACATCACAGAAATTTTTAATTAGGAATTTTCATCCAAATCTCACAAAGTCAGTGCTAGTGTAGTGGAAATTCAAACTTTATTAGAGTCTCCTTCTCCATTGCTCGGCACAATGTCCTGCAAGCTCCACGCTATCGGTGAGAAGAGTAGTGGAATTAAGATTGCAAAAAATAGACGCCAGTTATGTCTCAGTCTTCCTTTCACCTCACCCCACCACTTGAACTGGAACATATTACACCTGAACACCATCTCTAAAAATAAAGTTCACGTTAGGAGTGTATTTTCCAGAGCTTCCATTTAGTTTCAAAATGCTGGAAAGCTAGGACAAATTGGAGTTGTGTAATTCTCATGTAATAATATCATTATCAAGGGCGGCGTGGTCCACACTTCTAAACTTAAATTTCAGTGTGAGAAAAGCCCAAGTTCATGAACATGAGACACCAGGTAGGTCTTGCACATCCAACTGATTCAAGCGTAGTACATAAATCTCTTTGTCATCAAAACGTCTCTCAGATTTTAAACATACATACATCATCTGCCACGCGTGATTGGAGATTCGCAATTTGTATGACTTGAAATGGAGTGTAGGAAAGCTAAGTGGAAAAAGATTGTGTTTTATGTCACTCTTTCGTTTATTGTTCCACTAAAAAACAGGCCTTATATGAATTGGAACAGGTGCATGAGTTCGTTATAAATTCAGCGAGATGTTTTATCATCAAGCTCTATTCATTTCCGTTTATGTGGCGCCCCGTCGAGATGTCATCAAAGTTGACTCCTATTGATCAGTAGTGCGAACGAACAAAGAGACACGGGAGTTTGTCGTGCAAATAACCTTGACGTGGGGGTAAATATAAAGAATTACCAACTGAATAACGAATAACAATTTGCTAACGCGTACGAAAAAACGTCACCATTAACTTTTTAAAGAGATTTTTTAAAAGTTGGATCAAAGCACAAAAGGAATTTGAAATGAGTTTAAAGTGTAGGCAATTTTCTATGCGTTACTTGGTTTTGTGACTATAATTAAGTGCAAAAAATGAGCTATTACATTCTAATATGGTGCTGACGATGACAAAAGTGTGAACGAATATAAAACCGAGTTAATTTTAGTGCAATTCACATAACAAAAATATAGCTAAACCAAATATACCTTTTAATTCACAAACACATAATCTATACTTGTTTTCAGAATGTCTGCCGCAATGTTATCATGAGGTATTTTGAAAGGACACTGCCTTGAATCTCACCAACTTTGTATAACTCACCGTTTTAAACCGTTTATTTTGTATTTTTCAAAACATAATTAAATCCCATTCAAAATGCAAATAGTGAAATTGAAATATTCTCTTTATTCAGTCACATTTTATCATAATATTTTTGATATGATGAAAACAGCGTATACATATCAAAATGAATTTTTCCTTAACATGCCTATTTTAACCGGGCATTGATGCGTGATAGGTCCGCCCACAACAGGCTCAAAGTTCCAGATATTTTTGCACGTCTTAAGTAACATAGCGAAACAAAGGAATGACTTCTTGTTAACCTGGCTGGCTTGTGCCAAACCAGCATCTCTCTCCGTTCTCTCTCTCTCTTGTCTGTACATAATCGTATTATGCAACAGTAAAAATTTCCAGGTAGAATAAAATACGTCATGATAAAAATTTCTCTACACGGTTGAGATACGAAGTGGTGAATCATCTTCTTCATCTCTGCTATTAGCTTGAATATTAGTTTCATCACTATTTTTGGTAAAGCATATCGAATGATATGGCGGAGGAGGTAGATCTTCATCTACACTCGAGTTGTTGAAACTCGGCCGAGAGTTGGATCCCATGAATTCACCAACATCCAGTCTTTTATGCCTCCCTGAGACAAGTGCAGGTGATAAGGAAACGCCTCGTCGCCCCTCTGACCTGATTCCATTGGAATCACCACCACCACTGCCTCCGCTGTGGAGATTCGAGTCGCAGTTCTGAACTACGACGGAAGGCGTTGGAGTTGCTTCGACTCTTCGAGTGTTGTGGGAGTCGTTAGAGTTTCCTTCCTCCTCGTCATCATCATGATATGTGGCACAATGCTGAATGAAACTAGGAAAATGAAAATTTTGGAGGAAAAAACGTTCTCAAAATCATGAATGTTAATAAAGGTATTTACGTGTTCAAGAATGTGAGTAACTGCAAATAATGAATACAAACAAAGAGAAAATGATATCATAAAGATATGACTTACAGGAAGCAATAAAAGCACCCTATGAACATGAGTATGATTCCGATGGGGACGAATGACAAAGAGAAGAACCACGAGCAACAAATCAATCATATGAAATCACACAGCACGAAAAAGGGCAGCATTGAAAAGGAAAGTAGTTGTAGAATGTGTATCTGTCTTGATCTCCCAGATAATAATTCTATCTGTCCTATTTTATTTTGATAGCTAATTACAAGAACAATTATCAGCTCAACTATGTAATTGAGCATGACCCTGAGCTTGAAAAGTGCTAAAAATTTGGAGATACGACAACTTTTATTATCCTCACGATGAAAAGAGCTTTTGAACGGAGAGATTGTGCGTGTGTACTATGCCTTTTGAAAAAAAATTGCTTTTCTCTGTAGAACCAAAATCAAATTCGGGAAATTGCAAGACAAACTGATTGAAAATCCTGTTAAGCGTGAGATTAAAGGGAATGCAATCTGAGCACGACTCTTGAAAAATGCATTGAATGGATAACCATATTGGCATGTCTTGAGAGACGTTACGATAATGCTACATTCTCCCACAGAGGGAAAAAAGAGAGGAAGGAGCATGAGTATGTTTTGTAAGAATGGGTTTGTGAGGAGAACCGTGTGGAGTCATACAGATAGTTACTTTGATAATTTACACAATTCAGAGAGAGAAAGGGAACAAGAGACTTTTTTGCATGTGGCTTTGGCTCCCATGATCTGAGTCTGAAAACAGATTTATAAGAAATACCAGGTGGAGTCTAACAGAACAGATAATGCAATACGAACAAAGTGCTGAAGTTTAAATGTTTTCAGTTGGTGTGATTTGTTCCGATTCCGCATGTGAACTAAAGCTATTCCACTGCTACAAATCTTTGGCAGGAGACAAGGATTGAATATTCGTTGACACTTGCGCTGTAAAACTCTGTGAGAAAGTCTTATTGGATTTTAAAATGCTCGATATTGACTTTTTCCAACTCTTCTCTAGCTCGTATTGTCATTAAGCAAGTGTTAACGCGTAATTCCACATTCGTAGAGAAAAAAAATGTTCATTAGTATGTATGTTCCAACGGATTTGGAAAGAGAGCAGACATACGATACACTCATTTAAATAAAATGTGACTATTCTTTTTAAGCGAGTGAATAATGTGGATTTGCGTTGGAATCTTTTGTCCCAATCTATTTTCATTTCTGGATTGTGATGTGTTGTACTGACAATTCGTCTGGTAATGTGCTTGAATAGCAAAATGGATTGGCAATATGTTTATAGCTTGGAGTGCCATATATTTGTTTCCTGAAATTTAGGCGAGAAATTGACAGGAATTGTTTGAGAGCATTTACATTTTTCTCTCTCATTCTATTTACAAGTTTAACAAGGGAAAGAAATGCTCATCAAAGTTTGAGAGTTTTTTTTAGTTGGGAAAGATACATTAAAAATTTTGGATGCCTGCTCAGAAAAAAATATAATGCTTTTTAAATGGAGGAAGTAGTATTTTTTGCTTGAGAAACGGGTGAGAATTAAATAAGACTTTCAATTCTCTTTTTTTTAAAAGGGAGAGTATCTATTTACAGATCCAGAAATAGAAGCTCATAAATCTTGATTCGTTACTCTCTTTTGCCGCGATTTACAGGGTTTACCAAGTAATGCATTTTGGCGTTTTGTGAGAAAGAAAAAAATGCAAGTGCAAGTTTTCCCTCCCTAAAGTATCCTCATATACACACATATATGCTTTCTTCACGTTAATGAAAAAATAGTCTTGTTTTATATCACGTCACATATCAAGCTGACATCAAAGCTTACATAATATTTTTATCCGTCCCAAGAAATAATATACGCATGGAGAAAGCCACGCCACACTTACAAAAGTCTGTGTAGATTATTGTGTGTGTAATATTGGGGTAATTTATCATGACACATTGTGTCAGTTTAAAGTTCCGTGATGGTTGTTTATTGTAACCTTACGACAGTATTATGTTGCTTTCTTTTTTCAACTTGTATCTCCTAAATCAAAGTCATCTCTTTCCCTAATTTTTTATACGCTTTCGATCTCAAAATGATAATATCGTTCTCTTGACGTAATGGCAATGATATGTATTTGTATGACTAACGACTTCCCACATTTTACCAAGATTGCAAGCTTACTATGTACTTTATAGCATTATAGTCGTTGGGCCAAAAGTGCATATTTGAAATGCTCAAAATGTTTACGGGGAAATGGAATAATTTCCGAGATAACTTTAGAAAAGGTGTTTCACTATGATTGAGTCTTGCAAGTGTTTTTGTTTCTCCGACTATTTTTCAACATCCGAAAATCCCATTAAGGTTTGAGGCGTGGTACAAAGGCTTGCAAAATGCATGGTTTGACGAGAATGATGAAGTCTTTTTTCGCGAATATATTTGTATTTTTTTCGACTTCTTTCATCAGTGTGAGGAAATAACATGAGCTGGGTGGGACGATTGGCGACATTTCTAGTGAATAGGTTGATGAGCGACAAGTCTAATCGATGAGATGTTCATTGCCTCGAAAAGTCATTAGGACAGAGTTTATGGATATGTAATACGGTACTCGGCTCACAATACTGTTCACATACAATTAGAATAAGATGTAATCAAAGTACGCAGGCACATGACACACACAGACTGACACGTTAAATTTTGAACTACCGAATTAATCAAGTCGTAAAAAAATTAGCTCTATTGTACAATAGGCTGAACATTCTCCGCCCACAGATATTATTCCAACTTTACAGCTCCATGTCAGCTCAGCCGGCGCAAGTATGTGGTTCAGTCATTTTTCTCACGGTCAGTATTTAATGTAGTGAAGATCTCATTTTAGAAAAAGATGCTTTGCATTAGCCAAATGACGACTCCGTGAAATTCATATTTCATTATTTATTGGCTCTACATGTCATGTCCCACATCATTAAAATCATTATTATCGGTTATGATGATACCCATATAGTGTTAGAATGCCCTGTAAATAGGAAGTAGGAAGATGTGAGAATTGTGGATGTACAGGAATGGAAATGCAGTGTGAAATGAAATATATCATTTGGAAGCGCAGTGTCGCACTTTTAAAATAAATTACGTGAAAAAATTGGCGACGAGTGCAAACATAAGATAATGGATCGGTTATATTAAGACATTACAATTGAAGAATGTCGTTAGCTCATAAGCTTTCTCAAAACCGTGAAAATATTTTTGTGATTAAAATTTTCAGCTTGTATTACTCGTAATAACTCGACTTTCAAAATATGCACACAATATACAGAGTCGTGGTGAACCATCTTGCAGCAATTTAGAGGAAAAGAAAAATGATTTTTTTCATGGTACTTAAGTTGCTTTATTTTTCAAGGTTCAATGTTCTGAATCGTGCTTCAAATAGGGGAAATGTAAACTTTCAACATGGGACAGTAAAGATGTCAAACGGCATACACACGAATGTAATCGATAGCCATGGCTGCTCTCTCCTCATTCCAAGTAGGTTGCCAATTCGTTCTGTCGTTCCAAAAGTCGAGAAAGGGCTGCAGTTGGACACACAGAAAGTTGTATGTAGGTATACGTTCGAATTTTAGTTTCGTTTAAAGCTAAGACAGTTTTAAGTAATTAATTTAGCGTTATTATTACTAACCGTGGATTTTCCCCAAGATGGTGGGGGACTAGAATCTAAGTCAAAGAAGGCTCCGCCAACAGCAACATTGATGAGGAAGTGGAACTATTGAAAATGTTTTGCACATTTTACTCTAACATTTCTGCATAATTTACATATGAATATAAAAAGTAATTTGCATGTTGCGGGACTATTACATTTTCATCAAAAGGTGCCATTCTCGGGTTTGTTCCGTTAGTCCATGGGTTATTAACGGTATTTGGGAATTCGCCGAGCTCAAAGAATCCTCCTTGTGGAGGGTTTATTGATACTACTTCAACATTATCCACTTTGAATTGCATCGAATCTAAATTCAAAAAAGCACAAAAGTAATAAATTATACTTGACTTGAAAACGAAATAACGCAGATAAATACAAATATAAATCAAAACTACACAAATAATTTACGAAAATTGGAATGTAGCACAAATAGTATATACATAGGTAGTCCTAATTTCACATTCTAACTTACCAGGAGTCCAAATGGTTTCATAAATATGAAAATCTCTGTCATATCCTTGGTCCACTCCCGTGTTCTTTGTGCCATGAGCTTTCATGAAGCCATTCATAGACTTGTTCATTCCAAAATGTAACGTTGAGCCCATTTGTTCTGAACCAATGTTCACCCCGGCGGAATCAAAAAGTTTTCTATTGCCCCTAGATTCAACCCAGTCTCCGCTGGGCATACGGGCCCGAGTTACTACACGACCATAACGGAATGAGAAGGTTCCCATCGTCCTCAAACGCTGGCTCACAACGGGCTGGTTAATATGTGGATACTGACCCTGACGGGAACAGGTTGACCCGGGACGCATCTGTACAACTAGTATTGGAAGCATTGAATATCAATGATTAGTTAAAGGTTAATGTTGGAGGGTAATAAATTAATGAATCTATTACTACCTGCTCTTCATGTAAACTTACTTTGTTAATGTCAAAGAACCATTGTATAGTCTTTCGGTATCTCCACCAAAGACCGTGTAAAGAGAGATATTAGGCTTGATGTAGAACACGCCATCTCGAACATATCCGTTCTCTGCGTATGTATCATAGATTTGAAACTCCTCATTCTAAAGATAGTTTTCAGTAGTAAGAATTTTGTTAGTTTTCAAAAGTCTCTGCAAATTTGCACTATGTTTTTAACTTACATAGCCTCCATTAATGTTGATTTCATTTCTCCATTTTGAATTATCCAAAAAATCAAACTCGTCTGACCAAATTAAGTCACCGGGGGCAAATGTAACGCTTTCCTGGTTTCTTCGAGTTGGAGATGTTTCTAAATGTTAAAATCCAATCCAAACACTTTCA
>JAHZMY010000235.1:0-11904 GCA_027743915.1 Seira sanloemensis
AAATAAGTTCTAATGGCGAACTGTGACTGTGATGATCGATATAAGAAATGGGACAAGTTCCCATTTATGGGCACATGGGGAAAGAAAAACGTACATTTTAATTGTCTATAGAGTGTTGTAGGTGTAGGCAGATTGGACTCTCAGTCGTTGACATTGGTTCAAAGGTGAAAAAATAGTAAACGTTTTGGTTTTTCGAAAATACTTATTAGTTCGAGAGAAAAACAGGTGAGATTATCTTTTATAAAGACTCACGTCATGAATCTCATTTCCTTCTCAAGTCAACAACGTCCAGCAGTAAGCGTTTCGAACAGTTTTTTTTGTATATTCTACTTTAGTTAATATGCTTGTGGGATTACTTATTATTTCCTATTGTTTTTACCTGCTTTTCCTCTTTAACTAGACGACTGTCAAGCATGCCTTCTAGATTTTTAATTGCTTTTGGACATTACCATATTTATTACTGTCACTAAAACATCTGTCATGTGTGTATTACTGATTTTTTGTGTGAAATGTGATTGTCCGATTATTGCAGTTGGTGTTCAAATCTGCTTTCTTGGGAAGACAAGAATTTGACTTTTAGGGGAAAGCAATTTAATCTAAACTGCTACTGGGAATACTGAATTGGCTGTAATTATACTGGAAAATGTGTGCTTTTTGGGATAGTAGACTGGACTTTGGTTTAGTGCTTTAACGCTTGATACGTTGTAAAAACCTTTAGACTTTAGACATAATAGTGCTGCAATGAGCAAAAGATGATTATCCTCACCTTCTTCATCCTTTAAAATCCAAATTCACCGCGTGTCAATAATACTAAACTCTAAATGACAAGACTTCTCGCTCAACTGTCAACAAGCGCCCAAGACATTTCCTATCCAAAGTTAAGCTGATTTCATTCGATGGAATCATCGCAAGTCTACTTGTCGACCCTCACACCAACACCTCTTCCCCAATAGGTTTTGATGAATGACTCGTAAATTTAATCCTAGATCTCCTAAGAGATCACTGAGCCAGCAGGACGCTTCAGACAGTACGTCCATACCTCTGACGGGGTCGTCATCTGCAGGACTTAATAATCCAAGTCCTTATCGTGCCTCTCCATCCCGCCGCGCGTTGGGTCATCCGCCACCTCAACATCATCCAAATGCGACTCCCGCAACGACATACATTTACAGGACGCCACAGTTTGCTTCAGTTCACCAAAGAAACCTTCACGTGGCGTCTCGTCCTTTAGTATTCGTTTTTGACGCCTTCGGTGTGGCTATTTACCAGCTATTTTCGATTCTCCGGACGTTCCTGCTTCTCTTCTGGAGACCATTAAGTACCTATTGGAGGAATCGGAAAGAGAAATGCAGAGGTCAGCCAGTAGTAGTAACGACAGCAGAATACCCGTATCCTGCTTCGAGCACTGCTTTTCAAGCACCATCGCCTCTTTCAGCAACACCAAACTCATTATTATTTGACACACTTTCAGCGTCCAGTGAATCGGAAGTGACAATCATGAGTGGTGGCGCAAGCAGTAGAAATGTACACCATCCCACCTCCATGCGAGGTGGCCCGGGGTTGACGGATCCTCTCTTAGCTCAACAAAAGAAGCACCATCGCAAGGCCTACGAATATATTTCAAAGGCGCTAAGAGTCGACGAGGACAGCAGTGGTATGAGATCAATCAGTAAATGTTAATTTCAACATAAAGTAAAGAGAAAATAAGTAAGAAAATATTTTGTGTCAACTTTTACAGCGAGTTCAAAAGATATCGCTATTGAACTGTACAAAAGAGGGATTCAGGAGCTGGAGAAAGGAATTGAGATTGACTGTCACGGCACTGGAGACCAGTGGGAACATGCGCAGAGAATCCAGGAAAAGATGATTGTCAACTTAGCCATGGCCAAAGAGCGCCTTGAGTTTTTGGGTGAGTTTTTTTAAATTGGATTATTAACCTGTTTATGTTAATGGGTTTCCATTTTATTTTGATTTGCAAATCAATGATTTTTTTGTTTTGTTCCACTTGTGTTGTGCATTGTTTACTTTGCATTCTCAATTAATTTCAACGACAAAGCTCAACCTCAAACGCTTTCTGACAAGGAGCCACCTCAGTCCTTGACCCGAAGATGTACTGAATACATTCGTGATACCGTTAGTTCGATAAGTAAACCCAGAGCCAGCCCTGCCTCTGTACGACCAGTGCCAACGCCTCAAATGAGAGCTTTACAAAAATAATGAGCCTGTTCCATCCGTTCCAAAACCTTCCAGACCTACTTATAACTCCAATCCGCCTGGTATTTTTGTTTGTTAATTTTAAGTTTAGTATTGCCTAATTTTATTTATGTTCCTTTACATTGCATTACTCGTGCTAACGCTGAACCTGTGAAAATGCTAATGTTCTCAATGCCTCCCATGTGATAAATAAAACCTTTTCCCCTATATGTCTATTAGTTGCCAGTCGAAAGTTGGACATGACTTTCAAACCGACAAACGGTTCAGGTAAAAGCAATACACTCCCCAGAAATATGGGTTCCAAGTCCACAATTCCCACATCAGTTCCTCGAGGAAGAATCCCTACACCTCCGGTTACCAAAAAAGTCGGACCAAGGAGAACTTCCGGTCAGTCTGGTGCAATTAGTACAAAAGGAAACCAGGAAAACAAGAAGATGACTCACTCCATTCGATCTTGTGATACTAAGCTTGCGCAACTAATCTTGGATGAGATCATCGAGGGAGGAAGTGCAGTTACCTGGGAAGACATTTCGGGGCAAGAGGTAAGCTGGAACGTTTTTCTAAATAACTTCTTACTTACTTAATTACTTTTGATCTGATTTTAAAAAAATGTATTTCTTCATTTTTATTTAGACAATAAATATATTGACCATTTCAAAAAAGTTAATATTCGTCTGCAATTTATTGATTGCTGGTCGGATATTTAGAATGCAAGAATGGTTGTAAATGTAAAAGTGATGTGTTATTTTAACCTACCCTCTAGTCTAACTTCCAAATACGTCGGGGAAGGAGAAAAACTTGTTAGAGCCTTGTTTAGTGTAGCAAGAGAGTTGCAGGTAATTCGTTGTAGATGTATAGTATCCTAATTTATTTTAATTTTTTTGATCGATTTTATTTCTTATTTGAAAAGTTATGTTCAAGCTACATGTTAGGATTTTGTTCCTAGTAAAAGTACAAGTAGTAAATGTAGAAAATTCATTCCCTAAAACAGCCATCAATCATCTTTATTGACGAAGTTGATTCACTTTTATGCGAGCGGAAAGAATCAGAGCATGAAGCTAGTCGCCGGTTGAAAACAGAATTTCTTGTTGAATTTGATGGCCTTCACTCACAAGCAGAAGAAAGAATCTTGGTGATGGGGGCAACCAACCGACCGATGGAGCTAGGTGGGTACAAATCTCATACAGTTTGACTTAATGTTGCTCTCAGCTTAAAGTCAAGTCTAAAATCAAAATTTCATTTATACTTTTAGATGACGCCGCACTCCGGAGGTTCCCGAAAAGAATCTACGTTTCATTACCTGACCACGCCACACGTGTTAAACTTTTAAAACGACTACTTTCATCGCATGGTGATCCTTTGTCAGACAAGGAATTGCAAGAGCTGTCAACTTTAACGGATGGCTATTCTGGGAGTGACTTGACCAATTTAGCTAAGGATGCTGCCCTCGGTCCAATCAGAGGTGATTTAATAATGAATCTTAATTGAATAATTATTGCAAAACTACTTTTTGTCAACATGTATCAAGTCAATATATTTGTGCCATAGGAATGAATCCGGAAGAGTTGAAAAGTTTGGACGTGTCAAAGGTGAGACGGATTGCCCTAAAAGACTTCAAAGAATCCCTGAAGAAAGTTAGGCCTAGTGTATCGCCATCCATTCTTCGTACATTGGAAACTTGGAATAAGAATTACGGGGACGTCAGTAAGTAAAGCCGAGGAAAGTACATGTGCTTAATTGTTAATCGTCCGTTTTTCGTGAGCTATTTTATGTAGAAGTACTACTACACTTGTTTACAAATTATTATAAGTTTTCCAGTTTTTACAATCATACAACTTTAATGCATATTACGGAAACTGATAGACTTTTATTATTATAATTGTATCTGTGTCAATAAGGTTTTAATGTGTACTAAAATACAGCAAGCAAAGACCTGCCTTAAGAATCTTCTTGACACATTTCATGTACCGTTGTTGGTTGTCTTCAGTCAGTCGATATATTTGTTACAATTGCAGTTACACTTCTTCAAATAGCCTTATAACTATAGCTATTAATCTTCACACAAAAGAATTTCACTGACATCCATACCAAATATTTAAGTACCTCTTTAACTAAACTGAAAATGCTCTTTTCTAAAGATCAACACAACAACGACTCAATATTTTGTAAAAAGTTGTTCATCTCTTTGCGAAGAGTTAGTTTTTTACGATTAAAAAATGAGAGCTACAGTGTATTTAAGAAGGATTAATTGCTCGCTTTCGTGTGCAACTGGATAATATATGTATGCTTCCCCATTTTGATTAACCAGCATGAGCAGTGGAAAGATTTACCCAACCCAAAAGGCAGGTAGTGCGAAAAAAATAGTTTCTGATTCTGTCAAGTTTTTGAATCTAGTATTGTAAAAGATTGTGATAGTGAGCCTGAACGTAAATGAATTTAAACGTCTTGTGAAGTTGATTGTGAGAGTGAAGCTAGTTGTGTGCTTAAATGAGCCAAAACTTTTCAAATATTTCAATACTTAAGATGACACAAATGAATGTAATTTTTGCTTATTGGAAAACAGTACTTTTTACATTTTAAGCTTCTGGCAATCGTTTATAGGTAGATATTCCGTATTCCTATTTCAATAAATATTGAGTATTTACACGAATCCATTATCGTTCCTGTAATTTCGTTTTTTATTCATCCCTTTGTAGCCAATCTGCAGTATTCTGCGACAAGAATTCAAGATCTAGTTGAACGATTTATAATGTTATTTTAATGTTTAATGTTTAAAGTTTAATACGTCATGAAACCAGTGGGTTTGTATGTAAATTAATTTACCATTTTTATTTCTAAAACGTGCTAACTTAACATTATATGTAATAAGACGTTTGTTTGCAATTTTTTCAATGTCATTTTAAATACGATGGAAGAAAGAATAAAGATGAAATGCGTGTGAAGCTGAATTTAATATTTTTAGGGTTACGAAATAAAAGGTAATTTTTATAGCATTTTTATGGTTTGTAAAACACCACGTTCATAAATCATGAATGAGCCAGAAGAATGGGATTTCATGTTTATGCTCTCTACCGCTACCCGTTCTTTTGATCTACTTGAAGCTTTTTCTGTCACGATTTTTGTGTAAGCACTTGAAAAAGTCTTTTGCATATCTAATAGATCGTTTCATGTTCAATGGTCATGAATCACGGACTTTTATCAAATTCATCAGAAACAAAATTCATGCATCCATAGAAGACCAGACCATAATGAGATTAGCCATTTCCTACAACTAAAAATAAATCCCTTTTTATGAGAGATTCAATTGCGCAAAAAAGTTCTTAAAGGTTAAAAGTCTCATTTCCCCACATTTCTATCGTTTTTATAGATTTCATGGCGAAAAAACCGAAATCTGAATCTGAAATCCCGTGAAAGTTGAACAAGCTAAGGGCTAGGTGAAAAGTTTTTTCCCTTGTGTGCATGTAATGTAATACAGTTGCTTATGCGAAATAAAAATTATTTTTTCTAACCTAGAAAAGATCCAAAGGTTCAGGTTAAACCTCAACCACATTACGTAAGTCAAGAAACCAAACATAGGTATTAAATTTTTTTACGTAAATATTACGTACTTAATGTTCTTTTCCCTGTTACAATGGCATACTTTTTTTCCTCCCAATTTTTACGGATTCTTCATTGTTCATACAGCATTATTCCATTTTCATGCGTTTTTTCTCGGTGCGTTCTCTGTTTATAGGCTGAGGCAAAAGTCTTGTAAAACTACGTATTTTATTACGTAATTAAAGACGAATACCTGCAGAACACTATACATTTCCTGCACAAAGGTATCAAAAAATCACGGATTAAGTATTTAAATGTGTTTACAGGGAATACTGCTGCATGAATGAACCGCATGAATTCCCTCATGCAATGAACATCAGATGAATCCAATTCTGTATCATGTTTTTTTCTGTGCAAAGTCCTGACTGAATTCTGATACCTATATCATCATCACATCACATTTTACTTTACACATTCTGTACCACGCAAGCCTTTTTATTATCCCTCTTTTGAAAAACTTGTATTGTGCATTATTCTTGAAAAAAAGAATTGTTTGCGATGAACTACTTTATATCGCCTACCACTAGGTTCATTCATATATAAAAAGATACATACATTTATGTTTGCTACGCATATTTACTTTTTCTCATTTTTGCATTAAAAAGCCTCTAGACCTCAGAGACTGACTTAGACCTGAGATCTTGTTGTTGATGATGGTGATGGTCTCTGATATCAGTGCAGAAGGGAGATACTACTACTGCACATATCATATAATACGAAGCCCATACAACACACCACTAACCACACCATCCTGTGAGAGTCGTCGTGGACGGAAAAGGCAAGGGAAAAGTTTATGTTAAGGGTTTGAGTTGGCAAGAGTTTTGTCTTTAGGGCATTCCCTACAATATTTTTTTTTGTTATTTTCTGACGAAGAACGTATTGATTACCTGCTGACTTCCACCAGAGAGTAATAGATTTCACGCTCATTGCCCTCCCGCAATAAAGCAGAAGCACACATCGTTTTATATATATTAGTTTCTTGAACAAACTTCAATTAACTTAAGTTGTCAGAGGGAGAAGAGATATCGAGAGAGAAAACTTTTTCTCCTCCATCGAAAAGTGGGCCTACCAGGAAAAGGTGGAACATGAATGACGCAGTTTAACTGTGGACTGAGTCTGCTGAGAGACGAGGACGTGTGTGCTTGTTTGATTTTCCCAGCTGAGAGAGTCCATGTAGAAAAAAAAGCCGCTCCATGCTGCTGTCTTTAACTACTAATGGAGAATGGCGTCAATTAACTTGTAAAAAATATGTGAGAACAAGGAGAAAAAGCTGGTGAACTTTCCTTCATTTGTTCTAGTCTGGAACGTATAGAGAGTGAAGCAGCAAATATATATAAATGATCATTGTTTTGGCTACATCTGGATTAGCATCTTCAGAAATGCTCAATATATTCAGTATTGTTTATGTGTCCTACGAGTGTAAGCCTGATTAAAGGTGTGAATGAGCATATAGACAGACAAGTGCAAGTAACCTGCAACCTATTTTACTGGATTATAATTGAAATATCATCAAATAGGATTTACTTAATCAGAATAAAAGCCGAACATCATCTTCGTTTGAACTGGGTATGATGAGCAAACTACATATAATCAGAGTCACTCCTACTGCCTACCACAATACCAGAAAGTGACAAGGTAAAGTTAGTTAATACCTTTTTGGGAGCCAATTAATGCAGGATCTATTGTAGAAAGGGGCAGGTATTAGCAAAATAGCATCATTGGGAGAAAAGTGCAACCAATTAGTGCGAGCCAGCTGTTATTGTTTGTCTAGTTGACCTTGATAAAGTTATGATGTGTCTGTGAGCGTTCCCCAAAAAGAGAAGTCGGCTAGATAAGATATTATTTCACCTGTTCCATGTCCCATAATAAAGTATAGCTCGCAGCAGTGGCTACAGGCGTTTAGTGTAGGGGTATTATTATAGAAAAGAAAAGCGTTCGCTTGTTTGGAGTTCCAGGAATTTGTTATCATTCAATTAGAAACACTTGTTTTGGAGAGTTCCGTTGGTGAATGTCATCATGACTTCGCGTAAGTGTAAAAAATACCTATTTGCGATAGAGAATTGGATCATGGAAATTGAAGGGAGGCTGCGATAAATGTAGTAAAGTGGTATTTAAAGTATAATTTTGTTTTTTTATTTATTGTAGTGAGGAGTATAACGTCGAGGATGACCATCCGGAACCGGCGGATAAAGGAGAAATATTGTCTTCTATTTATTCTCTCAAGTTTCTTCATAGCATGTATTGGAATGGTGTTTTTCTTGCCTGATTTACGGGCGAGGACTAGTACCGGTGTTCAAGATGTGTACGAAAAGCTTCCAGATCTTTTCCTTGCACCGCCACCACCTCCACCACTCGAAAATAGCATAGGTAATTTAACAGTACCTTTATCTTTTTACAATGAATGTATTTGAGAGGAGCTATTCATGTTTTAATTTTTAATTGGTTTTGTAGACAGTGGAAACGAAAATGTAGTTCCGAGACCACTTAATCCGCCTCCAAACCGCGTTCAGGATCGGGAAAGACTTTATGCCAAAATCCAGGAAGACATGGACAAGGAACAACGAAGAGTTCTCGAAAAGCCAAGAATAATTGGAAGACCAGAGTCATCCTCTTCCTCCACCAATCCTAACCGCTTGGCACAGGTGGGCTCTCCCAACAAGAATGGCGATGGGGGCGTTGATACTCAAAACAGAGATGTTGGATTGCAAAGTCCTGATGGCAACTCCAACGTCCTCAATCCCAACCCTGTGGAACACGTCATAGCTCAGCCCAGAACGAATTCTACTCATGGAGGAAGGTTGGTTCAGGGCGGCAATGATCCTGATCCGGAAGTTGATAAGAAACGCGAGTTCATCAAAAAGGTATGACTTTATTTCGTCCTAAAGAGTTGTATTCCGTGCATCGTATGCGTATTTACCATGCTCACATTTAAAAGTATCCACGCCTGAGTTTTTCTAATTGCTTGCAATTTTTATTCAAATTCAAAACAAAAGTATGACGTGAATTTTATATGTACTATGTTTCAAAAACAATGCCACCTCTCCTCTCTGTGCTCTTTTTAGCTGGAGCATGTGTTTGTTCAAAAATAATTTTCATTTCCTATTTTATGCTTGAGGACCTTATCTCACGATGCTGGTGTGCTCAACGAATCATGGCAATTGTTTGTTTAATTCGCTGTTTCCTCCATCTGCATGGCGTGGCACAGTATTCTACATTTCGTTTTGTCAACTTTTAGGCAGTCGTGTTTACTTTTACTTGTGCAAGCAGTGATGCGCTAAATCGTAAATATCTTGACGTGAAGAGCTAGGTATGTACAATCTAATTTATGGAGATTGTGTATCTTGCTAATTATCGCCGAGATTTTAAGGCGAGAGCTCTGAAGCGGATAAAAGTAGGCACATATATTATTATTACTTGCATTCACATTGGGAAGGGAAAAAAGCTCAACTAAAAATATGATTGCCAACAATGCCAAGAGAGAAATTTCTAACGGCATAATTCATTCCTTATCGGAAGAAGAGTCCAACTCCAACTCTTCACGTTCATGAGTCAGCTTCATTAAACTATTCTAAAAGTTCATTAAAGAAAATCGTCGCTTTTCCTTCGCGCACTACCTCTTATCGTGAACCATTACATATCAGTAGCAGTAACTGCGCTGTATTGACAATAATGGTTCAGATAAAGGCACATAGTTGGAAGGAAAGCAACAAGGATGGAATTAAATTCATTTAAATATAGTTATGCTTCGTGTGATTTCTCATTTATCACCTCTGGGATTCTGAAAAACGACAACCTCAAGACAATATTTGTTGTCTTTTCCCTTTGTCTCGCTAAATAGATTAGGCAAGCTCAATAACTCGATACCGTAAAGATAAGAAAAACTCCATTATGTACTCAAACTTTCTGCAGTAAAAAAGATGTTACCCTAAACTAGTGGCTAAAAGACGACTAAAACAGTGGAAACTTTTTTTATAACGGTAAAAGCCAAGATTCTACCACATATCATAATCATAAGCACAGACAAAAAAGTCTGGTAATGTTTTGTTGACTTCAATCAAGATTGCCTGTCTTCATGGATTGGAAAATCATGTCTACAGAGAACAGAAACCAGTGTGAATGACACTCTCGTAATGCAGGACTTTTTGAAACTTATTTTCCCAAAGATATGTAGTAGATGTAGACAGTTTTCTCTTCTTGTTATCACTGTGAAATGCAGTGAACAATGAAGTGCTTATATTTGTGAGAATCGGATCGCAAATTTTCCCAAAGAACCCTTAAAGGTGGTGAAAAGTTGGGGTTGAAAACCTGTTTCTTGTGTCAACTCTTACATTCCTCCTTTTAAAAGTTCTAGACTTCCAACTTGATTACTCATTAAAGGAATGGCACTTCAATTTAAAAAAAGCACTAGAAAGCATATTATACATTGCTCTACAGAGAGACACATTCCTGATAAACGATTTGATTTGTGTTGAAAATAATAGAATGCATCGTCGTCAGCCATTCCAACAATTTACATGATGCATACGCATATTTAATCGATTAAACTTTCATTTTCAACTGTCATCAAACAAACTCTGAAATGAGAATTGTCAACAATACTTAATAGTGCACTTTAACATATCAAAGAAAAGAATGCGTTTAGTTGTGGTTAGGGACTAAATTATGTATAACAACTGTCTCAGCTACCACATGCCGACTCATGTCTCTTTCTCTGACCACACGACTNTTGTCAACAATACTTAATAGTGTACTTTAACATATCAAAGAAAAGAATGCGTTTAGTTGTGGTTAGGGACTAAATTATGTATAACAACTGTCTCAGCTACCACATGCCGACTCATGTCTCTTTCTCTGACCACACGACTGACAAAACTGGGAAGATGAATATTTAAAGGACAATTTGTTAAAACTGAAAACATGCTCGCGTGTGTGCACGTGGGATTCCCTTTTTGCCTGTATGAGTTTAGTAAAACCAAAAGAGCTCAAGTTATAAAAGATGCATACATACACAGTTATTGCGGGAAGCCTGTTAAGTCTTTGAATGTTTAAATCCATCATAATATTATGGTTTGCACAGGAAGCAAACATTTTTAAACACTCGTTAAACAAAGCCATTTCATCATCATCTCCGCCAAACGACCGTTGCATTCCTAAAGTGCGAGAGTCTTTTCCTTTCCTGTGCCTCCTACTACTAACTCATTTTAAATGTAAATTAAAGTGTCATTTTCGCATCACCCTTTAAAACACCATGCCAAGCCATGATTCCTTTCCAAGTTCTGTGTATCTGGTGACTGCTGGCTAAAGTGACAATTGATTGGACATGAATAGTATTTCACCACCGTCACCGCCACCAAATGTGCACGTGTAGCACATTTCTCAAGAGAGGAAATGACGACTAGATGCAGCGAAAAAGTTATTTTCTGCGTCGATTGTGTTGAGTCACTTTTAATGTTGATGGCTTTCCACATAATGGCCACTTAAAATTCAATTAAATCAAGTCTCAACTCGACTTTTACGAGGAGACATGACCTGAATTTGTCATTGCATTGAGAAAAATGTGCAGTTTTGAATAATTAACTGATTAGCTCTAATCAAGTTTGTTGAAGTGTGGTACTAAAGCATTTTTAAACACCAACATGACATGAGAACTTATGTAAGGCTGAGGCAACAACCAGAAAAGACTTTTCCAGTCTTTTTGAAGTTCGGAAGTAAAAACCGACTGGGTTGAAAGTAGAATAGGTATTAACTGAACCTGAATTTTTCGATAATATAATCTATGCGTGTTTTGAGGATTGAGAAACCGGCAAACTTCAACATTAAAGTAAAATTATGCATCAAAACAAGACTTGTTTCGTGCACAACTGCGTTTTACCATTTACATATATATTCTCATAACAATCATTTTGTCAGTCTCCCATCAGGAACTTGAATGCCAGGGGATAACTGCTATGCACCTTACAGCATATTATATGAATACCGTATTCATAAATCTTTTTCAGCTTCACCTCCAAACGTTATGGTCAGTCAGTTTAGTTACCATAATCATCGTCACTTGTATTTACAGTGTATTTTCAGACGCCGGTAACCGCTATG
>JAHZMY010000236.1:0-15506 GCA_027743915.1 Seira sanloemensis
TGATTGTTCACCACCACCACTTATTGCCTTTTAGATTTATCATGTTCCCAGACGTAAATATGTCAGGCGCTTGAAATGCCATCAATCAAAGAGTATACATACATTGGATACAATGTAATTTGCTCCACTCGCTCATGATAAGACTTGCTTTTTTTTACTATAATTTACATTCTCTCTCACTGCTTTCTACTACCACTGCCTTCGCAGCGTTGATTGGCTGATACCCGTCTTGCTCCATCTCCATTCATATAATATGAGGAACTTGTAGACTTGACTGTTGATTTGAAAAAAGTAAATTGGTTGGATTGTGTGTGTGTGTGTGTGTTGGCTTTTCCCTCTCACTCGAGACTGTGAGCTCTATTATTGTTGCAAGAAAACACTGCTATTTGCCATCATCATAATATTTTGCCACTGCTGCCATCACTCTATCCTCCTTGTCGTTTTGATGAGATGAAGCTATTTAAAATTTAACAGCCAATTACACTGTCTACTGTTGCGTGCATAATTTCTTCCATACGTCTCAATCCATGTATATGCCTCAGCGACATGCTTTTTACGTATACCAACACGAGCGACTGCTGTTTTCACTGGAACCAGTGTATTTATGTATGACTGACTTTCTCGTTTCACATAAAAATAAACTTGCTATCTCCACCTTTCCCAAAAAAATTCGCTGCTACTTTGAGTTTGCGTTTCTCTTGTGATCAAATCATTCTTTCATTCTTAAATTCTTAAAATTTGGGAAAGGCCCATAAAGCATGTCTCAATTTACCCCAATGCCTAAATTTTGTTGATATACATATGTATTGGTCGTAGCAAATGTTTCCAATTGCGGTTGTTTCTTCTCAGTTGGAATTTGAGATTTAGGGTCTGATTTCTTTCACGAGAGATTAATTATTCCTTCATTTTGTCTGTCTACTGACCTCTCACGAGAAACAGCACTTTAGCAGTCGGGCCCTGCTATTTTTTTCGTTGAGCATCAAGTATTAATTATACGGAGGAACTTTTAGTTTACTCGAGAGTTGTTATTCACTCTCTCCATATGTAAGAAATTTAAGCGTCATGAAGCATGGGCATGAATAGAAAAAGTGTAGACAAAAATGCCAAATTACTTCACCTCATCAACAATGTCCTTTAAAATTTTGATTGATTAGAAATGCTCGATTGCTCTCAATTTCGTTCCAGTAATACCTTGTTTCCAATTCCGTGATTTCTGTGTCTAGTCACGACAGCCCTAATGTAAGAAGTTTTCAATTTTGTAATGTATCTTGAGTGACTACGTAAAGGCTGATCTATTTTTAATATTCATGTTTACGATTTGGCTTCCAAAGGCTGCGTTTTTCCTTGCAGCCATTCCTCTCTTCAGTATAGCAACATTTTATTTATAGGTTCACAAAACGGAGTTGAGAAGCCCGTGTATCCCGAATAATAAAAAGGCTTTTATTACTTCCCCGTGTAAGGGTAATTATAAAATGATTTTGTGGGCTCCTCTTGTGAATATTTGTGCATTCCATTAATTCTACATTATTGTACTCGACATAATAAAATATCGAGGTGACTGATAAATAAATGCCTGTAAATTCCCATTGTTGCTCCTTTCCTGCTCGCCATACAAAGTGAGCAGCCAAACAAGTGCACAACAATGGACACAAAACGTTGATGATGCACTAAGCTGAAACTCATGTTTTCAACATGAATAGAGCTTCACTCTCCAGTGGCACCCACACGACTCACAAAAATGGACAAAAATTGTTGTCTGGTGTGTCACGAAAAGTGAATATTAAAGAGTGAAACCAAAGAAATGAAATATCGGATCCACTCATTCAGCTCCGTCTGCCGCATTTTTTGACGTGTTGCGTAAAATGGGAAAGGATGATAATTATTCTTTTTTTCAGTAAAGCTATTATTATGCAACAGCTCAGTCCAGAAAAAAAGTCCTATGCATGGGCTTGAAAAAAATACAAAAGTGGAAATGATAATAATGTTCGAGAGAAAGAGATTGGGACACATGCGGCGAATTATCTTTTGCTTTCGAGTCACTGCATCACGTCATTATCAGCCTTCATCAGCAAATTCTCCCTTTTAATTTTTACAAGGCTTTAGCGAAAAAAATAGAACACACCATAGCAAAAGAATCGTTTCAAATGCACGAACCATTTACATGGATTCGAAAGAAATCATTGCTTTGTGTGCACCTTCTGTGAAGCATCATTTTTGAAGATGGGACGGGCAAGCCAGCTTTCATCAAGAGTTATCATTGTAATTTACGACTATTGCTTTTCCAGTAAATGGCTAATCATTTCCAGATAGGTACATCCAACAGTCTCTGCCTTGTATTTTTTATCTTGTGATTCACGAAAGGGAGAAAATGTGCTGAACACGACGACGACGACGAGCTCGCTGGGTTTTAAAAAGTTTAAAAAGAATTATATAATACAGGACTACCTTTTTTGTAGCTCCCGTCGCTTGCACATTATCTACGAGTGTCAGCAACTCGGAAAGTATGCTGAACAAAAAGTGTTGTACTCATTTCCAGTAGTTTTTAGCCGATCAAAATTGGAGAACAAAATATGGTAATCTTCTGAATAACTTAGACTCAGCACCATCAACAAACGCAACGACAGTTCAATAAATAATCAGGGCTTTAAAGAAACATAATACGGATTTAATATGGACATTTCTCCTCTTTCCCCATTCCTGGTGATATTTGGAAGCTCTTTCCCCGTCTGAGCTCTCTGTCCGAAAAACTCTGTGTTTAACTCTTATGAGTCTGTTGTGAGTCGTGTTGAGTAAAGACACGCTTGTGGAATTAGGCGAGCAGCATGACTGGTGTTTCTACGGACTAGTCGATGATCTTAAGTAGTTTCCCTACTTTATGGAGCATCATTTCATATACATACACTACACTACAATTCTACCAGAGAATACATCTACTGACTAAAGCACTTTACAATTATTATGATTCGTCCTCTGGTATCATCTTCAGCATCCGAGTTGTTGGGCTGAGGAAGAGAAAGAGAGAGAGAGAGAGCACCATGTTGCAATGTATAGGCGCTGGGTTGGTTGGTAGTTTCAGTGAAAAGTTTAAGGCAATAACTGAGAAGAATGACGGGGAAAGTAGTCGCAGCAGCGGCTGTTGATGGCAGCCAAAAATGTATACTTTTTCTCTTTTATTTCATTTTCTCTTGATTTTTTCTTCTCTCCTTTAGTTTTTGTTGAGAGTAAACACAGCACAGAGAAACGCTTCTCCATCTACATTTGCAGATAATGTGGAGCACTGGTGGTGGCAACAGGACGCTCACCAAGCCCAAAGAGATAGAGAGAAGAAAATATTATCATGGTATCACAACACTTGCATTCTCATTAGTCCCGGGTAGTTTACAACTTGTGCGATATTTCGGATTTTGTGAGTTGATTTGAATTTCATCCAGACTCAGCAACAAACCCATCCGAATCATGGTGCTCCTTCTCATTTACTTTTAATCGTCGTATTTACGTCATGTCCTCCTCTCTCTCACAGCTCTGGAGGAGAAACCCAAGGTTGAGAAAATCCACCACGAAAAGTCTATTTTATGTGCAATCTACTAATTTCTTTGCAATATCAGTAGCAGTAATCTTAATCAAGTTGGTATTAATGCATATCTCTGTCGGCTGCCTCCACGCGCACCGCACACGTCTCCCCCGTTGTTTCCTGATTCTCCTCTGCGTCTTCTTCCCTCGCCGAGCTCAAGCAAAGCTCACACACAGCTTCAACTGAATTGCTTACAAACATTTATTTTGTGCACACTTTGATGGAAATCCTAGACACCACAAAAAGCAATGCCGAATGAGAGGGAAAAGTGAACCACTTACATCATGAGGATGATGATGATCATCACTATCACATTACGATCCTATAAAACTGTACGTAACTTTATAAAAGTTGGGAGATACTGATACACTGCTCCTCGTTTATAGGGAGCTTTAGTTAGGCTTAATTATCATGACCGAATTCACCATCATCCATCCAGTACAGATAGCTATGATAGAGAGGGAGGAAGAGAGAGAGAGAGAGAGAGAGAGTTGCAATAAATGTGTTACTTTTCGTTTCACTCTTGTGGAAATGCCGGGGAATTACTAATTTGGGATGGATGGCTGATAGCTTGTTGCTGGAGATGATGTGATCAGAAATAAAGTAACGTTTGCTATCAATGGCGCTACATAAATTCTGATGGATAACGGAATGACGGTAATGGCTGTGGCAGCAGCGGCGGTGGTGCTACCAGAAATATAGGATATACATACAACGTGCGCTCTCACTCTGAGACTTTTTTATTTTGGATCCCTACACATATAACTATGTCAGCTATATATGCTCAAGATGACGACGACGATGATGATGATGATGCGCATTTATCTGCTCCCTTCCGGTATTGATCCTGATGGAAAGGAAGATTTTTGGATGCATTTCTCTCTCGATGCGGGAGGGAGTAAGTGGGAAAAGGACCAAACTCGAAAACTTTGTGTAGAAGAGCGCGGTGTAGCCTTGATACGGAAATGATGTCGTGGTTTGAATTGAATTACTACTTGGGAACAAAACGACAACGCGAGTGAATGCTCTTTCTCCTCTCGGAATGAGAGGAGAGGAGATAGATTATGACCACACTTGTGCATTAAACTGTCAGTCTGAAACGAGACTAATTTTAAAGGTTACACTTGCTGCCCAACTCATATAAAATGTTCTTTTGAAAAGATCTCGCCGCCCTCCTCCTCTCTCCCTCTGAGTTTTGTTGGAATGAGTCTCTATTCCATTTCCGGAGATATGTATAGTGAGTATGTATATGGAGGACACAAAAGGACAGCGATAGCTATATACTTATAGTACAGCAGAACTTAATAGACTATCTCATGAACCTGTTACTCTCTCCGAGTGACGAGGACACAGTCACATTTATGGAATGTCTTTTTCACAATTTTCATCAAAACTGGTTGGCATTTTTAGTACAGCAGAGCAGGAGAGAGATGGAACGTCGCCAGAAATCCAGAGTATGATATTTTTTTGGCTACAGGCAATTTTCACATCCAAAAATCTTAATGATTTATAACAGCATGTTGGAAGCTACACAGCAGCAGCAGCAGTGAAGCAATTTTTAAAATTGTAATTTTTGGCAATAAATGGAATTGCCCTGATGGCAAAATTATACATATACAAAGGAGAGCGAAAATCACACTTAACCAATCCGTAATGAGTAAATGAGTTATGATCAAAGTTTTGAACTTTCATCTATATGTATGAAGCAAGAGCACGTCAGCAGAGGCTTACGTTGTTGGAGCATCCAGAAAAAGGATGGCTAAGCAAAAGTCTGATTTTTTTGTGAGAGTGGTTCCCCTTCTCCTTCTTCTTCCCAGCTAAGATATAATCACATTACTCCCTGCGTAAAGTAAAATAAATAACAGGACAAAAACGCAATACATAACTGGAGATGACAGGATGAAGCATGCAATAAAAATATTTGAAGTAAGTATGAGTGGGTAGGCAGGTGCCAACAGTTGTCCCCGTTGGAAGTTTCAATTACATTAAGAGGCACAATGGGTATTTTTCATCGGATCAGAGCAAGTTTGTCTTGAAATTTTATTAAAAGCTTTCGTCTTTTTTTTCCTAACGCTTTCTCTCTCTTGACTTTCTCTCACTTTTTCATCCCTTCTTTCCCATTCTGTCCCTGCCTCCCGCGTATTTTTTTTACCAAGAGATTCTTATAAATATGCTCTCTCTCTCTCTCTTCGTGTATAAGCTGCTTTGGTAATGTGCTCTACATGCACACACACAGAGACACAAGACAAACTCAACTACAAGACACAATGTCTTTTTTCCTACTTTTTTGTAGGGAAAAATCGTAATTGTTCGCCTCTTTATACCTATTACACTGACACACACTTGTTTTTCAGGCTTTATTAAACTTACTCGGCCGGTTATTATATGGGCTTAAGGGCTCCCAGATGTATACATGCCCCGTTGTTTTTTCTAATCTTCTCAAGCACAATCTCGTTTTCCCTTCTTTTATTTCGGGCTGCGCTTTTTTTGCTAGAATACATTTCTCTTCCGGCTAAATTGCTCTATTCATTAAGGCAATTTACGTTAAGAAAGCATGCAACAACTAGCTCAACACGAAGGATTCGAGTACTTTCTCCAACTGTTGTTGGGGAGAGAGAGTTGGATGCACCGCTGGCATTATGAGGAAAGATTCAAGTTCAAATACTGATTTTTTTGCAGAAACAAAATAGGGCAGGTAGCAAAAGTTTGAAAGAATGATCCAATCATGCTGCAATTGCCAGTCATCACTACGATTTGAAAATTTTATATTACTTTCTTGGTGAAAGTTTTATCTCCAAATTCAAATATGACAATTCCAAGTACGAAGAAATTAAATTATAACACCTAGATATAGCTAGTCAAAATAGTCATAATTAATCAAACTACATACTATACATATATATAGACTTTTTGCTCATTGTACATTTTTTGCTTTCACTGATTGATGATACAAGGTCAAGGCTGGCCTGTTTCGCATTGGGATTGTCTCGTATGTAACGTATTTTTTTCTTTTTTCCTTTTCGTAGGTTACCTGCATGACTCTCCAACGAGCACGAGAGACAGGGAAAGAGCTAATTCTTGTTCCCCCGTTTCCATCCAAGATGAGCCATCAAACGTGACAAATATGGATGGCCAAGATGGACAGATGGGTAATGGAGCTAATCAAGTTTCTCCGACCACGACTTCCATTGGGAATAGCAACAGCAGCAGCGGTACTAATAGTTCTAATAGCGGTCACAGCCATCCAACATCGGTGATTAGGAGCACGTCAAGATCATCTCGCTACTACCACGCACACTGTCTACCACCTCCAAAGAAGCGTGAGTTGTACAGGCCATACTGCCTGCCCGAATCGGTTGTTGCAGTACAACAAGAAAAGCTGCGACTGCAAACCGTGTGCTCCTCTCTATTCGAGCGTAAGCCCGAAGACCTCACCACAGCTCATGCTATCCTTGATTTATCCACTTCATCACCACTGCTGCCTCCACCACCGCCCGCCCCACCAGTATTACCACCAGTCCCACCCTTGACCCCGGCATCTACGTCTGCCACTGCGACCGTCGTAATTGGACCTTCGTCATCGGTTCATCCGCCACCGCTAATAAATGCTCCTCGATTAGCACTGCACCATCAGCAGCAGCAGCAGCAGCAGCATCAAGAGCAGGATAGTTCGACGTCACAGGTACAAGAGCATTTTTCAAACTATCAACAGCAACCGCACGCAGTTCAATCCAATTCCGCGCCTCATCACCACCCATTGTCCACGCTGAATACAAACGCGAACGCTGCAACTTCTGGAAAGGGCAGTCAGCACAATGGCCCGTCAAATCCGAAAAGACCAAGACAGCAAAAGAACAAAGCGGCGGGGCTGAGTGATAATACCGGAAGAAAAAGAGCAGATTATGTGCCACCTGTGAATGTTCCAGTTCCGCCTGTCAGCACCAGCAGCAATAGCAGTAGTAGCAGTAGTAGCACCGCCACCACCACCACCACGTCACTCCCATCCCCAGCCGCGAATGCAGCCACGCCAGCAAAAAGTCCTGCAGTTCCCACATCCGCTAATACCACTACAATAGCGTACACTTATGAAGCATTTTTCGTGAGTGATGGCCGCTCAAAGCGTAAGCTTGCGAACAACACCACCACTGCTGCGACTAATAATAATTCTTCCGGCTCTCCAAAGGAGAATTTGTCAGATCCCGGTGACTCTGACTCGTCGGGACATAATGCGACGCCAAAAACCGTCGCAGTCTGACGGAGAGTCGGAGATGATTCTTGGCCTCTCGAGGGATTCAGATGATGAGCACGAGCACGACTTTACCATTGATGACGATACAAGTCGTTCGAGCGGCAGTGAATCGGGCTCTACCCATCACCATCATCATCATCACCCTGATAGTAACGGCAGCAGCAAAAGCAATAACAGCCTCCACCACCACCACCGTCACAGTGATTCTCCTATAACCGTCAGTGCTAATGATAGCAAAAATAATGTTAGAAGTAACAGCAGTCGAGAAGAGCTGACCATTAACGGCGGCGGTGGTCGCGGAACAGCGGGAGTCTTCAGCTCTTCTTTGTCATTAAGCGGTAACAGTAGCAGTACCTCTGGAAGCGACAACTTTGGTGAAAGCACCACCCGAAATGATTCCACCAACAGTCACAATCCTTGTAATGGCCTTCTGGCTCCCGAGCCTTCGGTGGAAGTCATTGTGGAAGTGGCAACAACAAGTTGAACAAAAGTCATCCGAAAAGAAATGCAATAAAAAAGGGGAAAACTTTTATTAGACAGTACACGTTAACATTACATTGTTATACCACCACTTCAACTAAACTAATATTACAAAAGCAGTTCATTCCGAAATATTCACAAATATTATGCGTACTTTCTACATGAAAATGATGACGAAACAAGTCTCAAAAAATGTTATTTAGTTGATGGCGCACTACAAGAACATGTTATTGTATCTTTTAAACACAAAATCTAGTACACAAAATATATATAGTTGTAGCAACGTGGATTATGTACATTTCAATTGATTATTTACCGGTTTTAAAAGTTGTAATTGTATGAGGAAAGAATAACATTGTTTTACAAAGAAAACAGACGAAATATTATTACACGATCACTCGTATTTACAACAACACCAAAACAATTAGTTCACCTTATTTCATTCTCGTCACTTGTGTTCAAAAAAAGGACTTTAACTGAAAAGCAAATATTTGACAACTACACAACTCAAACATACTCAACAGCAATAATGGAAACCTATGTACTGACGCAGACGATCGAACATTTTTTTTGCAACACATATTCAAAAAACGGACCTTTCATACTTTCTCCAGACTCGCCTTTCCTGCTCATTCATCAACCATCAATTATGCATCATGCATGGCACACGAACTACATCACACGTCTGTCGAATACAACTCGACTATCTGAAAGTAGCGAGATGCATCTTTCGATTAAAAAAGACCCATGGATTTAACATGCAACACGGCCATTTCCAAAGCAGAAATCTTGAAGACTCTCTCCTCTTCTTCAAGTGACTTTCCTCAAAACATTTCATAGAAGACCTGGCGTCCTTTCAGATATATGTATGTATGCTGGTGTGGCGGAAAAAGGAAGAAGAAAAAAATGCTTGAACGCAAACATTGATCATTGAACACCCAGACCCGTATTTAAGCGGAGCAAGTCACCGGCTCTTCACAGACAAACAAATTATTGTGCTCAAGTACTTTCTCCCGTATTTTTGCAAGCAAAAGCTACTCTCTCTCTCTGAATGGTAGTGGAGAGAATAAAAAAGCAACAAGAGGAGAGTGGGAGACTGTTCATTTTTCTTTCATGTAACATCACACAGACGTAAAACTGGCGCACGGAACGGAAAATCTCCACTGCTTATTTTGTCCAAGTAATATTTTCTACTTTTTCCCCTGGTCAAGCGAAAGCAACAGTCTGAAACTTTTGTAGATACTTTTCACCTCTCTCTCTCTCTTTCTCTCCCTTCAAGCTGAGGATTGTTGTTGTCATCTTCCCCTTCTTCATAAAAAAGGCAACATGCACTATTATTTCGAGCGAGCCTGCACTGGGGGAAAAGATTCCAGCGGCGGCAGTGTGTGCTGCTGCTACTACTGATGGAATTCCTACACGTAAAAAGGACACAACAACTACATACTACTACCACCACCACCATCAGTGACGTCCTGAAATTTCTCTGCTCCGTATATTACAGAATGCACCTATTTTTCCTCCGTTAAAACTCTCTTTCTCTCGCAAACTTTACGATGACGGGAAGGTCCGTTTAACTCGACTCTTGGAGTTTGCTACAGCTGGTGTTCCGAGAGACTACAACTGTGTCTCCTTTTTTCTTGGTAACAGAAAAAATGCCTTACATCAGATAACAGAAAGATTTCGTCGAGGAAGAAAATTTCCTATTCTTCGAGAAAAGCTGGCTGGAACAACATAAAACTCACAAAAGATACGATACGATCCCATCTATTATTCTCACGATCGGTCGAGAGAATATGGGCAGAAGTAGCAGCAGAGAAAGAGAGAGAGAAAAAATAAAGTTCTGTAAACGTGCACTTTCTCCTATTACTTTCTATCTCAAGAACATGTATGGAACAAGCTCCATATTTACCTCACCACCTTGGAAAAAAATATTTCTCAAGTAGAAAAAAAAGAAATCCTCTTGAGTGAAGATGATATGGGGAAGAAAAACGGAGGCGGAAAGTGCAGAGAGAAAGAACAGTGTCGACGTGTAGCGTCTTCACAAAAAAACGGCATCCTTCACCGATTTTCTACTCCTTTTGCTCGTTTCGCTCTTTCCCCTCGCCTTTTGCTACATTTCATGTGTATGACCAAATACGGGATTGTTGTGTGAATGTGGACATTACAAAGAAGAGAGAGAGAGAGAGAAATGTTGGAGAGGAGAGTTTTCAGCTCTATTGGATCAAGAAGAATCAAGATCAAGATTCACGACGGTGCGCTAGACAGACAGAACAGTCAACTACCTCTGATATCCGTTGGGGCCTTGAAGCTGAAAATCTTTCTGAGAGAGAGAGAAGCAATATACAGAGAAGGAAAAATTCAACGTTGTATGCAGAGTTTACAACGGCTACTTTTGCATCGACCATGGCCAAAGGAAAGGAGGAGTGGAAGTCGCCCATTTTTTCATCAAAGGTGATCTTTGATTCTTTATCCGCTTCAAAATCTTTTCTCTTTTTGTGCATGATCTAATATTTTGATAGGATTTCCTTTTGTACAATACTTGCCCGTCAAGCTAAGTTGGAGAAAGAAAAAAAACTTTTTTCAGGTCGAATGGGAAAAGCTGGGGAGATTTCTTGAATTGCCAAGAAAAAAAAGATTTTAAAAAAGATTATCCAGTTCGTCTGAAACAATGGGATTTTGTCCGGACGCTCTACCACTCATAGCAAAGAGAGTAATCTTTGAACATGGTTGAGCTTTATAAGATAATGTTTTTTCCTCTGGAATAATATTACATGCCTAGTTTCATCCTACAACTTGAAACTACGTGTATATGCGTAAAATATGCATGTGATATTGGTGTTGGAGAGAACATGCTACGAATTCCTAGTCAAAGATTCATAATGCAACAAAAATGTTTTCTCCCATGAACTCAACCCAAATATGCAAAGAGGTATTAACGGGAAAATTCCTCCGGCTATTTTACTTTCGACTGTGTGCATTCCAGATTCCTATTATCCTTTCCACTTCACCTCACCGCAGCTTTTCCAGACACATTCCAGCTTGGTGAATACCAGCTTATGCAGCCGATCTATGATGCGTGTCACTCGCTCTTGTTTGATTTGTAGAGACATATACATATGTACATATCCATACACTTTATGAAGGGGTGAGTGATGATATGATGATGCTACTTTTTCTCCTCGTAATGCACATAAAGATATGAAATGTGCCGTTTCAAATATGTACATCAAGCCTTAAATTCAAAAAAGTTGACTGCCTCCAAAAGTTTTTTTGTGTCGATCAGGTCACATTGTTGCAAACTATCTATATGCATCCATAAAATAATTTTATTTCTCCGTGTCAAAGTCTTTCAAAAAAATTCACATACAGTTATCACCAGAAGCCGAATAATAAAATTTAGCTCCGTGACTAACTACAGCCTATATCCTTCAAGATTTACCTGTGAATGGACGACTGCGTGCGCATCAGAATCGAAGAAAAGTTGTCATCTTTTTCTGAAAAACAAGATATTTTTTCTTTCTTTCTCTCTCTCTACAACATATGGAATGAAAATGAGAAAGTTCTTGAGAGAAAAAAAGTAAAGTAAAAGTTTACGGTAACAAGCTGTTTTTCCATCTGAGGTGTGTACCACTTGTGCATTTCTTTTACTTTAACACTGCTGGAGGTGTACACAACTTCTACTCAGTTCTCTCCAGCATTCAACTGTCCTCTTTCTGTAAAAAGTTTTCCCTAGATAGATTGTGGGTAGGTAACAGAGGGCAAACGAAAAGTATTCTTAGCTCCAAATAACAATGTGTACGTACGAATGGAAGATGCACACGTAACGCGTTATTATAGATTCAGGGAAATTCACAATGAGAAAACTTTGACCATTGTTTTAAAGCACGGAAAGATTTCATGATGGATTTTTTTCTTATAACTGATCTTCAAAATCTACGTGTCTTTTGTTTCAAAACTCGCCTTTTCGACGCAGAATGGAATGAAGGCTTATGAAAATCAATATTTTGACGTGCAGCGGAAAAAAAACTTATTGAAAAATGAAATGCGTATAAATGAGCACACACGTTTTCTGTACTTCTGTACCAACGCAAGTATAAATCCATTTGGATATACATTTTTTACAAAATATTTTTATATGGTGGAGTATATTTGAATTGAGACCTTGTGTACCACAGGTGAAGCTTTTTTTTGTGTACGCATTCATTAATGCTGCTCGCAAATTGGATATCACATAAAATCACCAAAAGTAATATTCATCAATTCATCGTGCAATTATTTTCTTGGCATTAAAGAGTTGCTGACAGCACGAAGTGACGCTGGAGAGAGAGAATGCCGTGGTTGGATTCTCGAAATAAAAATTTTCTTTAAAAAAAGTGTTTATCCAAGCATTAAGGAAGTGCTTGAGCACTGATGATAATGATTTTTTCGATTAGTTCTGCAAGTTATATATGGCTCTATACACATATGCATCCCTGTAGAAGCCCACGCAGAATACTTTCCTACAGTTTGGAACCCATAAAAGAAAGTCAAACGATGAATAGACGAGACGGTATGCAATAATGAATGGTTCCACAGGGCAAAGTCAGATACTTAAACTTTTTACAGTGGAAGGGAAATGAGTTCGGAATGCAATAGGTAAAAAAAGAGATATTTTTTTAAAGTGGAGAAGTGAATTCATTGAATTTGAGAAAATGCGCGGATATCTGAATGAACCATAAAATTCAAAAAAGGCGATAAAAACATAGCCTCTGCATACACATCCTTTTAGGAAAATGAAGCTTTCTCTGAACGAGGCTCGATACAGACATTTCAATCGGTTTTTATAGAATTAGGGATCAAGGCAAAAAGTATATAACCGAGTTAAAAACTTTGTAACAAGGAAATCTGGAGATATTAGTTGGGCTTGAGCTCAACTTTCCATCCTCTTTCATACATCTACTCAAGGAAAGAATAAAAGAACAAAAGGAGACAGGGAAAAAAGTTGCGGGGATAAGTCAAGTTTCCCTCTCAGCCCAGTCTTTTCTGCCCTTAATCAGTGTCACAGGGAAAAAAAGAAAAGCAAACTTTGTTGGTCGTTATATTGCTTACGAACTTAAATCTATGTATATAGCAACTAATTTTTCGTGTTTTAGCCAGCCACTTGATAATATTGCAGCAGCGGGTTTTCCCATATACCTTTCTACTTTGCCACATACGACTTTGAATCAGACGATACGTTCAAAAATTGGTTTGACAGTGGAATTCCAAAAAAAACAGACCAATCACGAATCCACTGAAGCCAATGATCTTTCCATTCCTACATATTTCCAAGAACAAGATTTTTTTTTCATTCAACTAACCGTTTGCTAGCCAAAAATTACTGGGCGAATGAATACAATATGTACCTGTAGATGTACCCATGTTTTGAATTAAAGTTAAAATGGGAAAGTTTTTTTGGCCAAACAGAAATACAACAGCTTGCTCAATTCTCTATTTTCTCGAAAGCAATCAGCTTCTCCATCTCTCTTTTCCAGTAGAACTGCAAGAGGAGCAACAGTGTTTACTAAAGGAGAAAGTCCTTTTATGTCTATATTTTACTATAAATGTGGAACTTAAGACATTGTTAAGATTGTAACACCAGATGTATTCACGGTTGAATGGTTGGTAACCCCTATACATGGAAAAAGTACGCAACTTATATCGTACAAAAGATTTTGCTTAATTTGGTAGCTATATATAGAAGGCGAATATGGTGAGCATTTTGACCTGTTTCAGGCTTCCCAAGCTTCCTTTAAGGTTTTGGCTCCTGGCTTATTGAGAGATAGAGAGAGAGAGAGAGCCCTGCATGCTCCAAAGCAAAGTGCACACAAGATGTATGTATATTGTTGAAAGCAGGGGGAAAATCAGATTTTAGCAAAAATGTTATAGTGATGCTTGAACTCGCATTGTAACTTTCTCCTGGTGTGGTTTTGGTTTCGAGATTTTCGACGAAGGTAAAGAATGAAATCTTTTCCAGGCGTTTTTTTCTCTCCTTTTCTATTCTTTCTCTCTTTTATTTCCAACTTGATGGCATGCGAGAGACGTAAAGGGGAGAGAATAGAATAGATGAGCTTACACAAACCATTATGCCACAAGTTACTTCTTGACTAGGCCTAGGTAAATAAGCGTCTGCTACTTTTGCAAACTATCTTCAGGAATAGAAAAAAGGTTCTTATGTCATGTCAGCCTTTATAAGGGGAAATTTCACAAGTTGAGAATGAATGGATGGGGCTTGTACACTATATACCTTACATAGGGCGAAAAAATTAAAGACGAGAGAAAGGGAAAAGTGTAGTAGTTCCTACACAGCTAATCTCATTTGAATCAAGCAGATTCAGCAAAAAATCCCATAAGAGATGATAGAGTACCACTTGTTCTATTATTCTCGTGAATAGCAAAGCCAATGGCTTTCCATATCGTTTTTTTCTCACTAAATACCTATGCCTTTCCCCTTTTGCATAACTTGCCCTTCCTCACATTCTCCCCTCTTTACAATGCTTGCTTAGCTTTCCACAAGTACCTCGAACAACCACATTCACTTCTCTGCACTCGTCAAAAAATGCACAGGTTTGTGCTTTAAGGCTCTCGGATCACAATACAATGGAGAGAGAGAAAAAAATGTGCGAGTTCTTACAAGCAGCAGGTTTATAAAGAATCTGAAAGCAACCTTAATGCCACTTATTCTCTCATTCATACAGCTGGCAAGTAAATGTTAGAAAATTGGGAGAGTTGTAAATTGTAAAACTCGTAAAGTGCAAGAAGGGGGTGCTCATATCTTGCATTTCTGTACTCACATTGTCAGTCGAATTACAAAAACTACAAACCTCTGGCCGCAACAATGACGAATGCAAATTTATTGTAAATTTCATGAATGATTGAAATATTTGTTTGGGCCTGCTCAGTCCTCCACTGATCAAGTATTGAGCGAGGCCAACCAATATATGTTTTGAAAAAAAGAAAGTGAAAAAATATGTACATGAAAAGTCCTTTTACTTAGGACAATCTGCTCGAAAAAAGCGAGCATCAAAAAACGTAGGGATGGGCGTGTTGTTCACGCGCCTACCAATTCCACTACCATTTTCAGAAAGTGCATATTTTAGTGACAGAAAGTACAAGACGAAAAGGGATGAGTGCACTTAAACCGTGAGAAACACAAAACTTGCTGCGAGCTTATATGTATTTTCCAAG
>JAHZMY010000237.1:0-20228 GCA_027743915.1 Seira sanloemensis
TTGGGGAGGATCATAGGAAAGTTATACTACTATATCTAGCATAGTTATTTGAATTTTCACTCCGGTTCGTGTAAATATGTGAAGAGAGTTGATTGACATTGACAGGTTAACTGTGTACGATTCGGTGGTCTGTTTGATCTTGATGTGGAGAAGGTCGGTCAATCATAATATTTATTATAGATGGAATGACTGAGTTTTTGGTGTTTTTAGGGGGTCATATATGTACCTAAGAATTATATAGATAAATGCGATGTTTTCAGCGACTTCCTTTTTCTCTTTTCTGATGCAGCAAAAAGAAAACTTTCCTTCGCTGTGCTAATATCACACCATTTAAAATCAGTTGAATTCTCTGGAATCCCCAGTAAAAGGTGATAGAAATTTCCTAATGAGTCGCTTCAAAGTTAAAGCACGTATAACAATCAGGTAATATTAATCCTTAAAATATTGAACACCACGGTGCCTGTCAATCAAGGTTCACAAAACATAGGTACTTCATTTTTCAGATTCAGACGTGCGTTGTATGCATGAGCTATCACAGTTGGGGTTTAATTTCCCCACCATCAGTTTTGCAATTTTGAGAAGTCTTGAGATAGCCCTTTATTGCCACGTTTATCGTAATTATAGGATGCTTAATAATTTATAGTCAGTTAAATAAGCTCATTTTGGATGTGGAGTCACGTCACGTGTCCCATCATCACACAAAAAAAAACGATGTTGATTTCTGACTTGCGTGTCAGTAATTAATAATTATCAAAAACTTTTTTGCATTGAACCAGTTGCTGTAAATTGCTTTCACTTTCGCCATTACGAATGCCAATTTAAATTCAACACTCAACAGTTTAATGATTAATAGTTGGTAATTTTCATCTATACCAGCGTGCATGCCATGCCAAACGCCAAATTTTCCCTGATTTCACCACCTCCTCCCCATCCTTTGACAACTCTAATGTGCAGAAGCAACGAGAAAATAAATAAATAAATAATTTTTAATTCCACATCACTTGTGCACTTTAGGCGAAGGCCTTCGCCACAGCACACATTATTGAAGGTGTAGTTAACTGACATTACGTAATGAATATTAAGCGCTAAAAAGGCGATGGCTTCGGTGTTTTTTTTGTGCTTTTCAATTCATTTTTCTCTGCAAACCCTTGCAAGTATCAACCATCTTTTACGCATCCTTTCATATTATTTTCAATTTTACGCAATAAAATGATCACTGAAAGGGCCCGCACTGGAGTCCACCGGATGCTGTGGGTAGGCTGCTTCACGAGACTAGTCCCATACCGTTGGGATGGAAGTCAAAATAAGTTTCTGCCACCTCGAATGTTTGACCTGGCAGTTTTCTATTTTTACATTGCCAGCCTCACCCTTTACACATTCTTCCAGTCTTATCGTTACATTGACGCGTACCTTCACGATGTCTTCCCGCTGCCTCTGCAGGTGCTCACAATTCTCTGGATTGCGGGCTTTGTCATTACCTATGTTGGCCTTATGCAACTTTTGTTTCAGCGGGAGGACGTGAGACTTTTTGCCAACTTTATTCTTGCGAGAGTGGAGGCAACCTACAAAGCTACAGGTACATAAATTTAGATTTGAACGCGCGATATAATACTTCGTTTAAATACTATATCTTTTTGGCATGATAAGCTGAGACCAATCAGTCATCGGAGAGTATTCAAATCGACCAGAGTGACCTGCGACATCTCTCATGGCACATTTACGCTGCCCTCTTTCTCCTCTCTGCGAATCCGTTTGTCCACACGCTGATCACGGCGCAGGCTCCATGCGCGCCTCATTTCATCAGTTCGCTGTACTTCCACTGCGAGACCCTCTGGCAGAACACCGTGAGCCTCGCGGAGAAAGCGCCGTTTCTCGCCTACGAAATATGCTTTTCTTGCATGTTCCTCTACATCTGCTCCTTCATGTGGCATTTCATCGTGATGGGGCTGGCGGTGGTGGCGAATGAGCTGCGGAAACTGAGGGCGGAGGTTTATTCCTACCTGGGTGACTCCCAATACCGGGTTTTACTTCGAGTTAGGAAGATTCAGTTGATTTTGCTCTATCTCAATTTTAGCTTTCACATATTTCTCGCTGCCTTTCCGAGCATTCTCTTCTTTATCTTGGGGACCCTCATGTTTGCCACCATTCGCATGTGGAGGATTGACCCGAAGGGGAATATTATGTATCCTTTGTGTGCCATTCGATGTGGGTTTGAGGCTCTGACGCCGTTGGCCATGGCTGGAAATGTGAATGCCGCTGGGTTGGCGTTAATGGAGCGGTGGAGGACGATGGGATACAATGTGATGAGGAAGCAAAGGGGGAGGAGTGGCAAGATTGTCGGCGCCGTCCAGAGGTCATGTCGCAGGTTGCAGTGTACCGCGGGAGGGTTCTATTCGTTTGAGAATTCAATTCTGCTGTGTAGCATTGATAACTGCTCACAGTTTACATTTAATTTGCTGGTTACGTTTAAAGACGTTACGTAAAGACGTAGAGGAGGAGTCTCGCAATGCCCCAAATGAATCAAATGAATGAATGTACATAAAATATAAATATGCACACTGCACCAATTGTTAAAACTGTTAATGAATACCTTGTAATAATGGTATTGATAATTTATTAAAAGTTCATAAATACATATACGTACTATATACCTTTTACTTACTAGAGCAATGTACAAAATAATTCACTTATCGAGTATGAATGTGGGGGGGATTAAGTTTTTAGCTTTACAAGCATAATGTACCTTCATCTTATTTTTGATTGAAATGCATGCATATTAATTAACAAGAAAATGTATTAACTATTAACTACAGAAAGCCAAGTTCAAGTCCTATGAGTCCTAATAAAGACTTGATATGAACCAACCTAGTTGTTTCCGTCTCCTCAATCGGTAGGCGTATAATTTGACGACCGGTGAACGAAATTTGCGGTTGTGATTTTTTCTGTTAATCTTGCTTGTTTTTGTTTGGGAGTAAACGAAGTGCTTTTCGTGCCTTGGTAAATAAATTGATTAGTCTATCCTCGTTCGTCAACACTACAAAAGTCAAGATTGAATGTTACCTAATTTGACACTTCGCAGTTAGTTTGACAGGGCAATTAATTTTTGAAATCGGTGACCGCACTCCCTTTACTTTCTGTACAATCTGCTAGTAAATCTTGTGCTTTTAATTTTTGCAATTAGAATTTGAGAATCTGGTGAGAGTCAGCTCAGCTCAGCTCCTTTTTGCCAAAAATAAATGTCTCCAGTTGGTTCAAGAATGAAGACTTCACATAAAATCAAGGAGTTTTTAAAAATTAGGCCTAAGAAAATAAAAGAAGGTGGGAAAAGTGCTAGCCGAGAGAGGACTGTCACAACTCCGAAGAAAGGCAAAACCGGAAAAGGGCCCATTAGCGGTAACGTTTACGAAGTAGAACGTATTGAAGATAAGAAGACGGTCAATGGCGTCCCATATTACTATGTCAAATGGATTGGCTGGGATCAGTAAGTCGAAAGATTTAAAAAATAGTTTTGGTCAATGGATCATATTTTATGTTTCTTGCAGTTAAACCTTTTAATTTACTTTATTAGGTCAACCAATACCTGGGAACCTGTGAATAACCTACAGGGATGCCGTCAGATGGTGGATGACTTTGAAAAAGAAAGAGAGCATTGGCCCGAACAGAAAAAGGACTATTACGACGACGACGATGATGATGATGAAACTATGTCGCCGGCCATGGACGATGACTTTCCAAGCGCTCCTACTACTCCTAGTCCGAGCAAGAACAAGTCGTCAGAAGATATCTCGGTATGCGAATAATGTAGTACAGCTGACGTGGAAAAAATCTTATGTATTTATCTAAACTGTCCTCCTGACTAAACTTTTTTGCAGACACTGCGCAGAGGCTTGAAGATTTATGAGGAACTCCCATCACACCTTCAACTTTTGAAAGTGACTGGGGCAGTCGAAATCAATAAGGATGTATACTATGCGGTTAAAATCAAGATTTCGCCGGAAATGGACAACAGCGACACTTTTGACTTCCGAAACGTTGTTCTTGTTCGGTCAAGCGGACTGCGTCGCCAGAATCCTAAGCAGCTCATCCGGTACTTTGAAAGAAAGATTAGATGGATTTGAAAATTGAGACTGAGTGTGGGGAGACTCATCGGCAGTTGCAACTTGCAAATAATCAACTAGGAGTTTTACATTTTGAAATACATTGTTAAGTCTAAATCGCTGCCATTGTAGATTCTAATTGCTGTAGTTGTTGAGGTGCGTTTAATTTAACGTTTTAAGGAATGGATGAATTATAAAGTTGTGTAAACCATTTTTCTGTCGGAACGAAACTGGTTTTATATGATTTTAATACGTGATATAGATGCAAGGAAATATCGAGTCATTTTGATTGGTTATGATATGATTATAAATTAATTGTTAAAGTTTATTGTACAAACCTACGCTTTAACTATTTATCCATTGTATGTATGTAGTTGAAATAAATGCCAATTGCTATCGCTTTTAAATTGTTTCACCTGAAACTCGTATCCATTCTCTTACACAAAGATAAATTAATTTGACTTTTACGTGGGTGGCAATTGCTCCAAAGCCATTTCCAACGTCACTGGCTCGATAGCGTTCAATTTGACAAGAACTAAGTAGACAATCGTCACTGCAATCTTTGCTGCGGGCACACACAAGCTTTGGAATAAAACAAAAAAGCCTAGACCATACATCAACCCGAAGAAAGTGAAACTTATCATATATTCTATCCTCAGGAATGGTATAGGAACTTTAACATCCGCCAATGTGAATGGGGCCAAAGTCGTTGTCTCCTCCGGCGCGGCTGTCGTTGTGGTAGTAGTTGTAGCTACGCTGGTAGTAGAGTTTCCGGTCACATCCGTCGAAATCTCTGTTGTGCTTATCGCTGTTGTATTGGCAGTAGACGCAGTGTCCTCGGTGTCAATGGACGTCAGGGTCGAATTTGAGTCGGAACTGGTGTCATTTTCTCCCCAGCCCCAGTAGGAGTGATCCCAATAGAAAGGATAGCCAAATCCGATGTTGTCATTTTCTCCAGCGGAATCTGAGGTCTCTGGAAGATAGTAGGAAAACGGGAATGGCGACTCGGGAAAGGCAAAACTGTCTTCGGGTCTGGGTAAAGTGTTTTCCTCCATAGGATAGGAATAATAGGAATCCATAAAGTCCTTAAAGTTAAACTTTGGGAATTCTTCAAAACTCATCTTGTCGTTGGAGTAAGGGTCGTGGCTCATACTACTACCGTCTGCCAAAAGCTGAAGATCAAATCGCGATTAAATGGGTTATTTTTATTACCTATTAATAATATGCAATACTTTATTTAAGTAATGAAAAGTGAAAAGTACCGTGTTTTGCTCAGGAGTGCCACCAAATGCTTTCCGATTATTTCCATAAAAGGGGTCGATGGGATAGTTATTGATGCTCACTGAATAAACTCGGTTAATCAATGTAAAATTAAAGAATACATAAATGACTAGAACACAACTTGAAAGTGAATTTCGCAACATTTCAGACGCTAAAATGTATGCAAGTTCTCATTTCGCCCCACACAAATAAAACTGGTCTAGTGACGCAAGTGTACTTTTCTGGTATGATGGCCAAAGTTAGTCATTGATAAAGTTGGCCTTGCCCCTGACAAAGAGAAATTTGAGGTGTTCTCAACAAGAATGAATGGTGGGTAAAAGAAGGCCCTTCTTGGGTCTATTTTTAGAAGCACTGATTTCAACACGTAACCGGTTTCACTGTAATACATGAGCACCGAGCTTTGGGACAACTATTTTGTAGATTGCGTACCACAAAATCCAGGAATACCCAATGCCCTTGATTTCTCCAAGTGGATCACAAATATTGGTTAATAGGTCAGATTCAGGTTCCCGTTCCATTTAATCCGAGTATGCAAAGGTACATGTCGACAGTATTCCTTTTCAAACTTGGAATACTATCATCCAAAAAAGCTATGTAAAGCTGGGTAAATTGTCGCACAATTAGATGCCTGATTGTTCAAAGATTAATAGAGTTTTATTTATTTTTTATATATTCCTGGTTGCTGATAAAAAAACTGAACCAATAAAATTGACGATAATTTTCAATTTCAAAACATTTTGTAGTATTCCGTCCGACAGACTCAGATTTGAATATATTTGAATGCAAAACTTAGCGCTGTTCTAGATTCTTAATGCATACGAAATGTACACTAAAATTAATGGATAATTATTATCACGCTAGGTTTTTACAAAAGTTTTAATTGCTTTTCCATCATAGCATGCGGCTGGCCCATGACTTCCGAATCCTTTGGATGTCCAAGGAAGTCGTCAAATGTAATTACTTCATCTCGACCTAAATTATAAAATTGATACATAACCTTTAAAAAACTCGATTCAAATCACAATCTTACTTAAAAGGTTATAAATTCAAACGACTAATGACAACTTATTATACGAGAAATCATACCCGTAAGAACATCGTGCGCGACATTATGTCTCGGCAAGAATGGGAGATGTCCAACTTTTAGCACAGACTTGCGTTCCATTTGAAGTTTCAAAGGTGCGTGAAGGCCCTGAATTTTCCTGAGCATCGCGAAATCATGCTGTTCCAAACGGTTCCAGTGCTACACAAAAAAATACTACTTTTAACAACCCCTTTCAGAATAACCAAAAACTTCAAAAATTGAAAGGCAGAGCAGTTATTTTTGTTGATTAAAATAACTTACGGTTTTCTCTGTCGCCTCCAATGGATGACGAGGCAAAAGTGGAGCTCCTTTAGATCTTGCAGCCAGGCTAAAGAAAAATCAAAAAAGGTCATTAATTATGACGTGTGTCTCTGGTCGTGGTCACTTGACTAACTTTCAAACTAAGCTATAAAACTTACCCATCGATCAAAGCATCAGCTGGACGTTCCCAAGTGGCCATTTTAAATAATTGAGGTCTTCCTACTGCTTTCGAACCGAAACCGTTAAAGGAGCTCTATTGTCCCGAAATCATTCAAAAGTATTTATATCTCGTTACAAAAAACGTTACCTTAAATGCGTTTTTATGCGGCAACTATTAAGTAAGTAGTGTGTAATACTATACCAGAGAAATTGTCGTAATATCTGTTAATGATTAGGTAAAACTAATTATTTTAAACACCAAAGGACACGGTAGTGATACGTCAGTAATGAAAACAGCAATAAAACAACCAAATCCAAGTTTTTGTTGACTGACTTTGCAAAAGTTCAAATGTCCGGTTTTCCCTCGTCCAAGTTCGGTGCTACGTGAGGAAAAATGTATGTGTTTGGATTTACAACAAAGTAATTCGCACGAGCCCCAAGTTTTGAGCATCTCGCTACTACGAAATGATAATGATTAATTGATATTTATTTGGAGAAGACGTCGACTAATTATAATCAGTTACGGAGGATATTATAATGAAAACTTTATTATGAAAACAACCTATTTTATAATTATCAAGAAGTATTTACACATTTTTAAACTAAAATCTTATCTGCAATCAATATAATACATATTGTGTGAATCCGTACATATTCGACGTATATTTAACTCACATTTAACTCTTATTATTATATATAGAAGAAATTGAAACTCACTAACATCATCAAAAAAATAAACTAAACTTATTTATATTAAACAATAAATTATGGACTTTCTTTAGTTCTAAACACGAGGACATTTGGGACCAGGTCCGTCATCCTCAAAATTATCGGCTTTTGAGTCCCTCTTCAACCTCTTCAACTCTTTTCTACAACTATTACAATAATAAATATCTGGATCATTGCCAATTTTCACCTTTTCGCAGCTCATGTGGTTCCACTTATGACATCTGTCGCATTGGATCATGGCACGGCCAGCGTAAGGTTTGTTACACCAGCACGTAACATCATTGTAATTTGTCTTGAAATCTTCCGAATCTGTATACGAGCCACCTCCAGCTACAAGAAGAAATTAACTTTACCGGAAGTCGAAATCTATGAAGTTGTCAGAATTGTTTAAATAGGATACGAACAGCTAGACGTTTCTTCCTCTCCAGTCCTGGTTTCCGGTGAAGTTGAAGACTCTTGGGTAGTCGAGTTTGATGCCAAACTCAGTGTGCTGCCGCTTGAACTANTGTTTAAATAAGATACGAACAGCTAGACGTTTCTTCTTCTCCAGTCCTGGTTTCAGGTGACGTTGAAGACTCTTGGTTAGTCGAGTTTGATGCCAAACTCAGTGTGCTGCCGCTTGAACTAGCTTTGATTTGTTCTTGTTCACTAGACGGACTCAATCTCGATGCGTTTTTTGCCAGTGGTAGTTGAATATCCGTTTTCCCTGCGTATAGTATGACAATTTCGTTGTCAGCGTCAGTGTTTTCTACTGCAGTCTAATGGGAATTAAAATGAAACAAAGTTTTATACAAAACATTTACTTGCACATGTTTACGTAATTAAAAGGCGAGGGTTACCTCCATCTTCTCTTCCACCTTTCCATGTTTCGTAAAATTCTCCTTGTTCAACACCCCATCACTTAAACAAACGACGCTGTCACTGTCACTATCATCAACGTCAATTGTCTCGATCGGTAATGACATTCGGCGCTGTAAGTTATAAAGGGCAGATACATTTCAAACTTTCAAGACTGGACGGACTCAATCTCGATGCGTTTTTTACCAGTGGCAGTTGAATATCCGTTTTCCCTGCGTATAGTATGACAATTTCGTTGTCAGCGTCAGCGTTTTCTACTGCAGTCTAATGGGAATTAAAATGAAACAAAGTTTTATACAAAAAATTTACTTGCACATGTTTGCGTAATTAATTAAAAAGCGAGGGTTACCTCCATTTTCTCTTCCACCTTCCCATGTTTCGTAAAATTCTCCTTGTTCAACACCCCATCACTTAAACAAACGACGCTGTCACTATCGCTATCATCAACGTCAATTGTCTCGATCGGTAATGACATTCGGCGCTGTAAGTTATAAAGGGCAGATACATTTCAAACTTTCAAGATAATTTTGAACGGTATGGGACCGGACAATAAATATGAGTAAAATTAATAGTGGATATTAAGTTGACCTTTTCAGCGGTGCGCACCGGAAGTAAATTCGGACGCCTGTTATCACACAGATCGAGTGCAAGATCGCAAAATTCCAAAAGTTTCTTATTATTTCCTCCATCCGGAGGTAAATTGTTCCAACCCATCCCGAGAAGCACATTATTTGATCCCATCTTATCAAATGTCGAAGGAACAGCGTTGCTTTAATGACGCTGTTAGTTTAGCTACTTAAAAGAGTAAGAATTTCATGCACATAATATATTAATCCCGTTAGTTTTATCTACTTTATACATGGATAACAGATAACGTACTGTCCACAAATTATGTCACACTAAATACAGATTTTTGACCATATGCAGGATAGGATGGGGATGGGGTCATGGGGTGTCCTTACCATATATATTGTCACCAACTGTCAGACCCCCTCCTCTTCCCCCTCGGTACGCGACATAATTTATGGATAGTCCGTACGATCTGGTTTTTTGACAATAACAATTCGAAATCGCGAAAAAAATGAACGAGGGTCACAAAAATGTAACCCGTAAATATCAATAATAGCCTGTGCTTGTACTCCTATTCCGATCCGATAATCATTAAACCTGAGTTAATTGAGTTCACTTTCACAGGGTTTGACTTCTGGTTTTCTAAGTTCGAATCCTCGACGCATTGGTACTGGATTATGATAACCCGAAAAAGTTATTTCATAAGGAAATCGGAAGTTGTTCCTTTTTAAATAAATACTACAGTATATTGATTACTGAAAATATTAATTACTGGCTACTCCTCAACAATTTTCTATCGGGTTAGTCTAACCTAACCTGACTTCTTGGTTTTAATTTAATTATTCCCTCATCGCCTCTTCTCTGACGTGAAAAGTTTCGACTCAAGAAAGAGCGACAGCAACAATCAAACTGCGTAGAAAAGATGAAATCTTTGCGAGAACTTTTTGAAAAAAGCTTTCTTCTCACTGAGATTTCTTTGCCAGTCGGCAGTGTCAAGTGCAGAGAAAGAAAACGTAGAAACGGTCTCTCAAAAATCGCAACCACAGAAAAATATAAAGGTCAATGATCAATGATAAACAGGCAGGGTCAAGGATTTAATCAATATTTCCAATACTGTTAATCTAGTACTAATTCCTTTTGGTTTATATAAAATGGCTGGAACCAAAAAATTAAAGGTGATTACTTCGTAACAGTCAAGGCAGTTACAGCTAAAACTCAAAGCCGTTCCGCTACTTATGTTTCAATTACGATCATTTTAATAGTTCTGTTAAAATATAATTACGATAATTAAATGCAATAATGATGGCTCAATATTATCACAATTATCGTCATCCTTGGTGGTGTGACTGGTGTGTAGTGTGTATGCACGCACAAACGTACACAGGCAGTTATATGTAAAACGTCTTTCAGTTTTTTTATGTATAGCCTATTTACGTGACATTCGCATGGAAATGGAAATAACGACTTTGATACGAACATAACGGATAACTTCTGGACCAATAATTATTCTGAATAGTTATTATAGTCTTCGGCGACCTTTTAAAAGCCCCATTAGTGAAAAATGAAAGTTCCAGAAAATGCGTCCTGTCCTGTAAATATGCATAGTTAATGCAGTCACCATCAATTAAAATGACCCTTCCTTCAACCTTGAAAAATGCTCCAAAATCATTAATTTGAGGTGCACTTGAAGTTGATTTAAATTACTACTTCCACTGTCAATTATAAATAATGAGAAAACACTTTAGGTAAAAAAAATGTTATATATGCATATTGGTTGATTTATGATGAATCCGCTCCGAACAGGAAAACACGAGAGTTTAACAGATGCCGAAATCATTTAAAATATCATTAATTAAATAATCTTTAATTACACTTACAAACCAATCTTAAACAATTTAGAAGACTGCCTTTCACTAATATAAAAGACGAGCAACTAGCAACCCGACTCGGGGTAACCCCGATGAAAACTTTTAACGTTTGATTTGCATGAATGCAGAATCTCAATTGGCAAAATATTACAATGTTTGGAAGTAAACTGCGTGAATCAATAATCCGGATATAAAATTTATCACAAAAAGCACTTGGTTTTACTATTTAAAAAGTTAGAAAGGCGAACAAAACACTTTACTAACGTTAAACAATTTAAGAATATGCGATATTTTTTAGTAAAGTGTTAGTAAAGATATGTTAGTAAAGTGGTTTCTTTCTAAGCCTTTCTAATTTTTTAAACAGTAAAACCAAGTGCTTTTTGTGCTAAATTTTATATCCGGATTATTGTTTCACACAGTTTAGTAAACTCACTTTAGGTTAAAAAAATGTATTATGCATATATTGCTTGATTTATGATGAATCCGCCGAAAATGAACGAAAATACGAGAGTTAAAAACAGATGCCGAAATCATTAAATTCATTAAATAGCCTTCAAATACAATTACCAACCAATCTTAAACAATTTAGAAGACTGCCTTTCACTGATATAAAAGCACCTCTAAGAACGAGTCCGAGAATAGTTCACTTTCTCTTCTGCCCGCGACCTTGACTATCAAGACCATGTTATCTAGCGGAGCCCAAGCTACAGTCCACCGGATGCTTCGGTTCGGCTGTTTCTCTCGACTCATTCCATATGAATGGGATTTAAAAACGAACCGACTTCGTGCCCCGTCTTCACCCAATCTGATTGCTTTCCACTTGAATGCCACCTACTTCCAATATTACACGCTGTTCGGCATAGTGCGCTTCACACAAGCGTACATTTACTGGATCTACCCATGGCCCATGAAGCTCTTCACCCTCCTCTGGTCCGCAAGCTTCACCCTGACCTCAATCGGCTTCTTCCTCCTCCAGGTGTCCCGGAAGGATATCATGGCATTCGCGAATTTCATCTTAGATGGCATTGAGGCATCCGCCTCCGTGACTTTGAGTGATCTGGAGGTGGCCAAACTCCAGAGGAAAGGGACACGCAACCTATCGCTGCACATGTATTGTGGAATATTTCTCCTCTCGGCGAACCCATGGGTCCACTTCATGATCACAAATGAGGCTCCCTGCGCCCCACACTTTATCAGCTCTTGCTTCTTTGAGTGCGTCAACTGTTGGGATAACCTCGTGCCTTTTTTCGAGAAACTGCCTTTTCTCATTCATGAACTGTGCTGTACGACCATGTTTCTCTACACTTGCTGCTTTCACTGGACCTTCATCCTTATGGGGCTGGCTTGGGTGAACACGGAGCTCAGAAAAATGAGGTAGGCACTACCTAATATGTAATGACTTGCCAATTTAAACAATGGTATCTATCTAACCATTCTGTTAAATTTAAGGGTTGAATTGCACTCATACGTTGTGAAGCCGCAGGCGACTTTTCTTTTCCGGTACCGGAAGCTTCAAGTGCTGATGATCTACCTCAACTACTGCTTTCGCTACTTTCTCATGTCATTTCCATCCATCCTCTTTCTCATTCTGAGTATGCTCATTTATGCCACCATTCGATTGTGGAGGGTGAATCCAAAGGGGAATATCATGTATCCTTTGTGCGCCTTGCGCTGTGGCTTTGAAGCACTGACGCCTTTGGCGATGGCCGGCCATGTGCACGTTGCGAGTCACCTTGTCATGGCAAGATGGAAGACACTTCGTTATAATGTGATGATGAGGCAGAAAGGGAGAAGTGGAAAATTGTTGGGGGTTATTCAACGGAGCTGTAAATATCTTCAGTGTTCTGCAGGAAGTCTGTACGCATTTGAAAACTCAATTTTACTCTGCAGCATTGACAACTGCTCGCAGTTTACATTTAACCTTTTGGTGACCTTTAAGGATGACTAGCGCGTAAAAGATATTTTAATTGGGCTTTGTCCCTACAGTGCTGGAAAAATAAAGTTAAGTAGTTTTCTCATTGTCCGTAGTAAGAATGCGTCATAACTGTGTCATTATTATAATGACAGAATCTTTTTGGAATCAACCGCGAGGTGATTCAACACTTTTTGGAATGATCCACGAAACTTTGATGAGCTGAAAAGAAAATGGGTGCGTAATTTTCCCGTCACATTGCTGTCATAAGGCCATGCATACATTATTAGACAGCCTAAGCAAACTACTGGAGAAATTCGGTTATTTCAAGTTGTCGATGATTGTAAAACAATATGATAGCATTATATGAGGTAACCCAATTAATGCTCCTATACCATGCTAAATTGTGCAATCAGCTCAGGGTGTGTGGTATAAAACGGCATGGAATGACTTATTTTGCATAAGATCAATCAAATATAGTGATGAAGAAATTAATTGAATTTATATGGGCAAAATACACAGCGAATAATTGTTTATCTCCTATTTAAAATTATATTCAGTTCTACGATATTGAATGGCGAACTAACAAAGCATAAAAACCTACACACCTTTTCAGATACAAATAGATTTTATTTCTTATTAATGTATACTTTGGACGATATAAAAGTTTACAAATAATATTTAGTGTTGATTAATATTTATATAATTATCTCTTATCACATTTAGATACATTGTTAGCAATAAAAGTTTAAACAAAACACCTATACTAATGTGTTAGTTGTAAATTAACGTGAGTGCGCTTCTGATGCGAGGGGGTTGGTAGTTTTGGGCTTATCAATTAGTATCTAACAATTACAAATTAATTAAACATGAGGTAAAACAAAACTCCTTAAAATCATACAAGTTTCCCAAATTTGACTCATTACTGACAATTTAAAATCATTTTAGGCTTTTAAAAAAATAGATAAATATTAATTGGAGACTGATATTGATTTTAACCAAATCTATTAGACAAACTGACCCCTGACTTGACCAATGCGTTGCTTAATGTAGCGGCGTGGCTTGACACTTGCCTCCTTTGTCACCTCTTTTTCTTTCTCCTGTAAAATGAATCGAGTTTAATTAAAAATACAATATGACTTTTACTTAATTTTTGAAAAATAAAGTACTGAAAAATGTCAAAATGTACATTGTCAGTATCCCCGGACTGGGCTCGTTCGCTATTTTCATCCTCGCCGGTCCTTTCCGAATCAGCCATATCTTCCGTTAGTTTCGGACGTTTAGAGTTTTCGAACCCCTGAAAGAAAAAAAAATCAAGTCAATATTCAAGCTGATAAGTGAACTTAAAATCGTTGTTTTAATTTATTAAATTTTTCTTGAGCTATTCAAAATTACTTCTACTCCACTGGTTTGGCTTTTGTTGGGAGAAGTATCACTATCAGATGAGCCACTGGAGATTGTAAAGTTTTTAATCGTGGTTTCGCCAAATGAAACCGATTTTTCAACACTGTCGTTGTTGGAACGCTTCAAGATACTTCTAGGAGACCGGATAGAATTAGAAGGCACCACAGATGCAGTGCTTACTTTTGGCGTAATCGGGGCAACTTTTGTGTAGGGAGACATGACAGGCGTCGTTGAAGCAACGCTGCTTCGGGAACCCGAGGTTTTGTTTGACGGTAAAATAATTGATGGGCGAACTCCGACTGCACCAGTATCCTCAACCAGCTTGGCAATTGCGGTCTTCTGACTTTGGTAACGCTGATATAATGCCCGAAGATTTGTCTTACAAGTTGTATATTCAGCCGTCTGAAAATCATTATGAAAAGATTAAGTCAGCATAAAATGAAGGGTAGTCCGAAATTGTCAAAGCCAATTAAAATTCTAATCATACCATGGCTTCACTCTCCGCCTGTAGCTTCTTCACCGCCGCTTCCTTTTCACCCACTTCCTTGGCGTGCTTTTCCAGCACTTCCTCCTTTTCCTTGGCGTGCTTTTCGAGCACTTCCTCCTTGTCCTTAGCGTGCTTTTCCATCAATTCCTCCTTGTCCTTAGCGTGCTTTTCCATCAATTCCTCCTTTTCCTTAGCGTGCTTTTCCATCAATTCCTTCTTTTCCTTAGCGCAGTTGGCAATCGTCTCCTCTTGCTGTTCCATTAGAGCCACTGTCTCTTCAAGCTGTGACGCGAGGATTTTCTCTTTTTCAGAGAAACTCTCTGTGAGCTCTTCGATTTCGGTCTTCGTTTTCGCAAGCTCCTCTTCTACCCCGTTCTTTTCAGCAGACACATTTTGAAGGCGAGTTTTCACATCTTCAGATGAGATCCTCAACTCCTCGATCTGCTTCTCAAGGGCGTCCTGTCTTTCTGTGGCGACTTTTGCAGCAGTCTCAGATTTGATCTGCAAATCATTCAGTAGAGTTTCCAAAGAATTCCGCTCGGCTTCCGTTTTCTTAAGGGATTCTTCCAAGATGTTCCTTTTCTCCTCAAAATCGGTCTTCATCTGCCTTTCTTTATCTTGGAACAATTCACTTTGCTGTTGCATTTGAGTCTTGGTTTCTTCCAATTGATTTTGGAGGTGGCTGATGGTATTGTCTTTCTCTTGCAATTCTGATGTGACGCTCTGATACTCTGCAAGCCAAGTCGCCTTTTCGTTGACGAATTTCGCGTTATCCTGCTCAATCCTAATAGCAGCTTCGTTGCACTGGTTTGTCAAAGCGTAGCATTTTTGCTGTTCCAGGCCCAGTTCCTCCTCGAGCTCTTCGATTCTTTCACTTACTTCAGCAATCCAGTCTAAGAGCTGCAGTTGCCGAAACTTCATACAATGGAGGAAATCTGCATGATGCTCATAGCGCTCAATGATGTCTTGCTCAACTCTGCTAAAGCCTTCTAAGGTCTCTGAATGAATTTCTTGACTTCCGCTCCACAGCCGCGATTCTATGTATAATAAAAAAATCCTTGCAATTTCAATCTGGTAATTATAATGGTCAACAGAATCAGGTAATATTATTTTTATAATTTTACGTTGCTTCTACAGCTGCCCTTGTCACCTCATCCTCATCATGAACGGCTTGCAGGCGCTTATTCTCTGAGAGAACAGTCTGAAGTTCGATGTTTAGATCAAATATTTTTTATAATTTTACGTTGCTTCTACAGCTGCCCTTGTCACCTCATCCTCATCATGAACGGCTTGCAGGCGCTTATTCTCTGAGAGAACAGTCTGAAGTTCGATGTTTAAATCATCAAACCTCTCCTTTTGGTTCTTCAATTCAGTCTTGAGTGTGTCAATCTTCTGCTCGTACATTAACTTCTCCTTGCTGAAGTTGCGAATGGATGACTCCAAATTAGCATAAGCCGCATTAAATGAATCGCGACGAGAGTCAGACCGCGCCACGGAGGAGGGTGTAGACGCCATTTTTCTTCCTTAAGATAAGCCCAGAATTATTTTAATATCTATTTAAACGAGAGAAATCTATATAAATTATCTATTTAAAGGAGAAATTGATTAGATATTAGAAGATTCGTTAGCCAATATTTAGATGTAAACTACATTAATAACCGCTCAAACGTTATAATATGTATTTACCTTCAGTAATTTTGATCCCTTGATGTAAGTATGTAAATAATTACTGGTCGTATAAATTATAGTACCACTTGGCAGTTATAAATCAAATAGTAAATAGTTTGTTAATAAAAATTAAACGTAAAAGCACTTGAAGATCAAATAAAAAGTTTTTGACCAACTACGAACTGACGCTTGTTGAGGAAAAAATGCTGCTAAATGATCTGTGTTTTCGGTTGTTTCCATCCTTTGCCGGAAAACGGGAAAACGCAGCCTACACACGAAAAACGACTGACGAGTTAGCGCATCAGAGGATAGGAAGTTTCAAAGGCGGGAGATATGATTTCGAATTTTTTTTTATAAGTGCACTTTGCTCATTCTGCGCGTTGACCGTGCTTTGTCTCTTCGTGTTGTGTTGCACCTTCATGCTTGATACTTGCTTAGCGCTTTGTTTGTCTCAGAAATTAAAGATGGAGTCTCACAAAGCCCCGATTGCATCATCAATTGATGTAATAAATATTTGTACTCTTATTTTCCTCCACGAAGGGTGTTTATTAAATGATTACTAGTTAACTAGATTTAATTAATCAACAGTACAATCCTTATAATTTAACCTCGTATCAATATTTTTTTACACAAATAGACTGTAATAAAAAGTACATATTAGTTATTTAATACTGTTTAAAGGCAATGATGGTTTTACTGCAACCGTATGTTATACATCTTACGGAATCGCAGGAGGCAGGCACAATTAATAATACATTTGAGATCCGCATCCAACTTTTAAAAATAGCTCGAATGACTTTTGGTACTTAATATCTATTCCACTCAAACTTAAGTTTTCTTTATAGTAATATTTGCGATGCACGAAAAGGAAATTAATTTCATGACATCATATCTCTATTACTGTATACCTATATGCTTTATGTATCAACGTTCAATTTATTGCAAGCCATGTAATAATAATTCATACTTAAAACTAAAACCTACTTTCGCTAGTTTATAATTTTCAGTCAAATTATATTGAAGGCCCAATTCGGCTACATCATAATTACGATTACATTGTGGACCTGTACATATCACAAATAATCTTTTCAATTGGAATCTGCCCAATGGTTCTGCGAAAAAATAAGTTTTCAATGGTCACGGGATTGACACTCTTCAAGAGTGGAAGCAAAAGTAAAAGTCTGCCAAATCTGAGAGGCTGGCCAGGATACGCCATGTTGATGTATTTATTCAGCGTCAACTGAGCCTGATCTTGTAGACCTTCGATTGTCTTCGTCTCCTTCAAATTCTTCTTCAGCAAGTCACTCGAGCTTTTGAATAGAATTATTGCCCTCAAGCATGCAAACTCTGTCTGGTCAACATTCATTTCCCGAAACTTTTCAATCGTTTCTTGAAGGTTCTTAATTTCCTGTAAAACTTCCTCCTGCTTCCTAATCTTTTCTTCAGAGGAGCCCGGATTATCAAAGTAATTGCTCAAGAGTTTCGGTCCCATTTCCAACGGCAAGTTGAACTGAGCTGCGGACAGGACGAAAAATTCTCGCCAACTTTCTTCCAGCAGTAAAAGCTGATCACGCATCGGGAGCGATACAAACGCTGGAACTGTCTTTGCCCATTTGACATTCATGAACAAAAGTCTCGCTGCGGTCTCACACAGAGTCTCAGTGCCAAACATCATCAACGGGAACGCCATTGGATTGAAGCCGAAAGCGTTGGGAGTCGCAGAGAAATTGATATTTTGGAACGCGGCAGCTGCGGCGGCGGCTTGTTCTAGTCCGGCCTGGGCCTGGGCTGCTGCATTATTTCGAGCTTGCTGCTGATGAAATTGCAACATTTCCGACCAGCCATACTACAAACAGACAAAAGGTAATTAATAAATTATTATGTCCTTTTTTATAAAATATCTACACAAAATTTGTGCATGTGCCAATGTCCTGCCATGTCAGACTCACTTTTAAAGATGGCATCCCAAAAAGAGGAAGGCCCAATTGCGGTCTAAGCAAAGCCAGCTTCTCAAAAGACGACACATCTCCGAATCCACCACCACCATGAGCAGGCCTTTTTCCAAACAAGCCAATAGAGTTGATACCATTGTCCCCATTCCTGCTTCCTCCTGCGTTCCGTGCATTATTCATCATGAGATCTAATCCTGGGACGAGAGCCAAACCATCTCTCTTATTGTTCGCATTGATGAGGATTGCCTCCTTTTCACCGAGATCATTTGTTGATGTGGGCGAGAGCCTCGAGTGCCTTGGAGAGTCACTCAAAGTATTAATTTCCCGACTCCCACTGCCGCTACTCCTTGGACTACCCAAGGACGTGGTTGACCCAACCGGAGAAATATTTCCGCTCCGTACTGGCACGGGCGACGAGTTCGGGGGCGGAAGTGAAGAGGGTGATGACACGGGGCTACTTGTGATCACTGGGAAGGCCACACTTGGATGTAATGGAGGTGGTGGAGGAGGAAAGTGCGGAAGATGGTGATGCAAAAGGGATGGGTTGCGGAGGAAGTCTGCTGTTGTCACCGGATGACCCGTAGGGCTTGAGATTAGGTTGCTTATTGAATAGGGAGACACTTCAGCGGCAGATGCGCTTGTTGTATTCAGAGAGGAGGAAGTGGGACTTGAGCTGCTGGAGGCTTCGAGATGTGCAGTATTGCTTCCTGAGGAGGATGGAGATGATGAAGGGGGCGCTGGAGGTGAAAGACGCTCTCGGAAGTAGAGAGACATTTGCCGGCGTAAGGTTGAATTGCGGGGGCCGCGCTCGTGCTGAACGGCTGTAAATTAAAAAAGTTTAGTTATTACTTAAATATCAGTACTGCTTTTGTTTTGCGTTTTAATTTATAGCAATAATTTAATTTATGCACAATCTTCTTATCTCTACAAAGTAAAAAAGATTATGATTCTTGCTCCTGATTAGATAAGGGAAAGGTCTTCTCTATACTCATACTTTCATGTCGGTAGATTAGATGAAAAAGAAAAAAAAGGTTTTTTCATCTCATGCGGGTAAAGTCAAAGTCAATCCCAATTTATCTCAAGAACTAAGAAATCGCTTTTGTTTTTGCCGATGTTTTAAGTTTTAGTCAAACTGTTTGGACTTTTGAGAGTTTTTGGCAAAAATATTTAGGTAACATGAAAAACAATTTGAGTGAAATCTTACCTTGAAAAATCCAGCACATCCATCGCAGGCGAAGATACCGTAGTGCTTTCCACTTGAGTGGTCTTGACATACCTTGCACGGAATGTCATACAAAATACGACCTGAAGAGAAAAGAGACGATGAGTATTGGTAACAATAATTTTAACTCTGCTGTTGGCTAATTAAATTATTAATATTTTCTAGAGAATTTTCCCTGGAATATGCGAATAAGGACTTTGAGAAATTGTGCAAGCATAAACCACAACAACAATTAACCTTCCACAATGAACCTCTCATTTCATTCCCATTCACTTTCCACCGATTCCCCCGAAAATAAACGCATAAAATGCAACTTCCGGTCTTCCCGTCTTTTTCCACACACGGATATTAGTTCAATTTTCATGGTGCAATGTAAACGCGACCCCTCCTGTTGTTTTGTGAATACAACTTCCAATTTACCATCCCCTTTTCTGTTCCTCACTCACCCCATGTCTATATATGTATGCCCAAAAGCTTTGGTGGTGGTGATGTGATCATGGTGCACTATTGGGATCTAGTTAATTTCTCAGGTGTGCTGATTACCTATGATTACCTTTCCCCTTCTGCATAAGGTGCAATCTATACCTATCATCATAAAATATTCAAGAGAAAGACTTGAACTCGACTCCGGAAAAACATGTCACAGTCAATGAGAATGGGAAATAGGTCTGGAAAT
>JAHZMY010000238.1:0-10212 GCA_027743915.1 Seira sanloemensis
ATCAACACAAACGAAGGAGAACGACTTCTCCAATTCCATTTTTATTCCCTTGTCTGCAATAATGGATATCGAGCTCTTCCCAGACGGAATAAAAGTTTTCCCCCGTTTTTTCCTTGTTTGCTGACACGGCCCACAAATCTATCGTTGGGAATTTAGGTAATAGAGAGTTAGTTGGTTGCATATATGCTTAAACTTTCCAAAGTACGTGCCACCAGGTTTTTTTTTGTCGTGGAGGAGTGATATTCATTTCCTACCCACATGACCATTTTACCTATACCCACTGCAATTTACGACTTCTGGTCAAGAGCAGAGCAACTAGAGTCATAGAAAGAAAAAACGGTCACTTCCGCCGCTTCCCAGTTAAACTAATTTACCCACAGGCTTTTCTAATTACAACCCGAGCAGGGTGGAAATATATACCACAAAGTAATAATAATAATGATTGTATTTGTAGACAATGGGCACCCCTAAAACTGGCTTCATCGTATCATCGTCATAAAGTCTTTTGACCATTTGAGCAGCTTTATGTTCATCATAAATACTTTTACGGATGACGTATTGTTTTTGCTAGAGACTTAACCTTTTTTCCTCTGAAGTTAAAAGCTGCAATATCAATGAAGTTGTTACAATATAATTTATCTCTGCTTTCGTCGTGTATTAATGCTTTTGATGACACTGCGGCCACGCAAACACGTGCTAGTTTTGAATGGCAATGGGTTTCCACGTTGTGTGTGTGCCATACGTTTTCTCACGATGTATCTAGTGAAAGAAAGCTTCTGGCTCTCTTTTGGTCCCTGCTTCGTTCAGAGAAACTTCCATTTTATATATTACATGCACAATTAATCATGTTAAAAGAATTACGGGGAGCCTGCTTTGTGATTCAGTTCACTTCTTTATAATGCATAATGGGAAAAGTCATTACTCTCTCACAGGCTTATTTAATTGAGTCCGATCTTCCCTCCACTTTCCCAATTTTCTGAATCATTGCAATCCTTCAAAAAGTTTAAAGGAGTGATTTCTAATAGAACTATAGAGCTGCTCTGAAAAGTAATTTAATTTTTACTAGATATGAAGAGAACTCTGCCTGTGAAAACTATCTTATCCATCAAGACTTCTTATTGTATTTTCACACACACAAAGTGCTTATTTCATGTCATGCTTATAACCTCAAGTTAGAAATTCATTTAGAGGAGCATATTGGAGAGAGCGAGTGTTTTTCACGTTTTCCCCATTACATCCATTCATCAGACGTAATTAAGGTCGGCTGCGAAAGGTAGGGGTAGGTATTATACCTTTCTGACTGCATTTACCCAAAGGCAGAAACTTTTCGGATTTCAATATATTTTCCAACTCTCCTCTTCTGGTCATGCATTAGTAAGCGATGACTTCATACTTGTATTTCACACTTGAAACACCACTTTCAATTCTAGAAAGGTATTTGAAAGTTCTTTCAGCTAATTACCCTTGAACTGTTGAGCGTTATTTGCCTCGCTTGCCTCCGTATATTATTTTCAACGCCCATGAGAACCTGCCAGAGGCTTGCCGAATGCAACGAAGCAGTTCCAGTTCATATTCAGTTGAAAAGATCCATAAATATATTTACATGAAATTAGCATTAGCGCATTTTTTTGAGGATTGCAAGTTTTATTTTCCCTCTTCATCCATCGACTACCAAATAACTACATGGTTTTTCGTCGGAGAGGATAAAGAACCAACCCATTTTGCTGCTCCAAACTCTCCAGCTGCGTTTGTTGAGGGAGAAGTGGATAAAGAATTGAATAAAAATTTTACGACCTTGCACAGAGCATTGTTGTCTGCTGACGAACAAAAGATATGAGAAAACGTTGTAATTGATGCTGTTGACAATAATATGGAAATGTGTCCTTCTACCAGAAAAATGATCCCATCTTTTACCCAAAATGATTCTTTTTTCCTTCTTCGCCAAAGATGACTTCATGCAATGCATGTGCAGAAGAGTAAAAAACTTTTTGACTAAAACGTGCGCCTTGTATTCTTCACCCAGACTTCTTCTCTCGGTGACTTGTGGTGACCTCATTAGTGTCAGCATTTAAGTGGGAGTTATGAGATCACAAAACATGCTGTAGTACAAAACGGCTTGAGATGAAGTATAAAATGGATTAAGAGGACAGTTTAACAGCGTTTTCGAGTACACACGATCCCGCACCGCGCCCACTTTGCACATAATGATAAAGATGACTTTTTGAAAAAGCAACAGAAAGCAAACTGAATGGAAGTCTTGTATTTACAAAGAAAAAACTTCCTTTTCTACACATTTGCCAAGCTCTCTTCTGGGAGAGAGAGAAGAAGAAGAAGAAGATTCAATGAGAAAAATTGTAAGATCTGTTGCTGAGAACTCCGACACAGAATGCTATAAATATAAAGTGTCAAGTTGTCGGGTGTTTGGCTTTTTCAGAGGCACTCATTCACAGCGTTTTCGAGTACACACGATCCCGCACCGCGCCCACTTTGCACATAATGATAAAGATGACTTTTTGAAAAAGCAACAGAAAGCAAACTGAATGGAAGTCTTGTACAAAGAAAAAACTTCCTTTTCTACACATTTGCCAGCTCTCTTCTGGGAGAGAGAGAAGATTCAATGAGAAAAATTGTAAGATCTGTTGCTGAGAACTCCGACACAGAATGCTATAAATATAAAGTGTCAAGTTGTCGGGTGTTTGGCTTTTTCAGAGGCACTCATTCGCTGGGTGCAGTCGCATGTCTCATACAAAGTCTACTTAAAAATATGTATATATGTTTTCCTAAACTTTTCAGGAGAACAAAGTTAACCTCGAAAGTCAGGAATGAGCCCAGCTGTTTGCATTGGCGTGCGTATTACTGAAGCATGTTGTTTCCATATTCTGCTGTCGTTGGAGTGAAGGAGGAGAGGTCCCATAGGGTGACAAAATTCCCCAAGAACTCTTTTGAAGGCAAAGCGAACAAAAAGTAGTGTAGATGCGACGGGAGAATGGCAACATAAGCTCAGAAATGGGCAAACTTTTGGGACTTTCTTTTCTCGAGCATTAATTCAATTCGGAAGAATTAATTTGGCTCTTCATGAATACAAAACATTTAAAGGCTTTCAGGCACACATGAGCATATTTAAATTATGATATAATTTTCACTCTCGCTCATATTTCGGGGAGTGAAGATGAAATTAATCTTTTCTCTTTGCCTGCTCCTTCTTCCGACAATGAAGCAAGATTACGTTCAACACGTTTTCCCATTATGTTTTGCTAAAAAACGAAAAGGGAAAATGCTCGAGTGAGGATTTACTTTCAAAAAAATGAAAGATGGCCTGTATCAAAAACGATCAGGAAAGTTAAAACCCCCAAGAAAAAAATTTAGAGAGAGGAAATGAGGAGTTGGAAGGAAGTGGCTGCTTGTGTTTCAGAGGAGGAGGAAAGTGAAGGACAAGAATTTGAGTGAAGGGAAAATGCGGAAACGAGAAAATGTTGGAAAGGAAACGAAAAGATTTTCTCTTTGAGCATACTTTCATAGTTCCATACACACGACAGCAAGGGAAAAAGCACGCATTTCACATTACTTATGTATTCTTCGCAGTACCACGCACCGACAACTTCAAATCAAGTCATGTTTCCGTTTCTTCCATTTCTCCGTTTTCCAAACTCTTTAAAAACCTGTTTTCCTTCCGGAGCCCATGGCTCTGTGACGACGTGAGCGAGTTTACCTTCAGAGAGAAAGCGAAATGCCTGGCCTGTACCCACTTGAATCACACTTATTCCTCCACGCTTCCAGACATTCCTCTGAGGGTGTAGGCACCACCACACGGGATATGCGAGAGTAGCCTAGACCTTTCAACCGCCCCAAAGATAAAGACTTTTGAACATACCTGAACCCGACGTCTCTGTAAATTATTGATTAAATTTTGTATGAACGCCCCAAAATCCTTGGAAAATCAAAGTTTCACGCTATATAAACATCGCTACCAGCTAGACATAGGTGGCGAGCGGGTAACGGTAACTTGTGCGTGCGTGATGCACGATACAAAATTAGTTTTCACTCTTCTGGAAGCTTTTGTTTTCCACTAAAAAATCTCTTGATTTACTTTTTCTATTGCATTTCCTATTATTTCTTGCATGCAATTCTTATTCCGCCGCCGTTTGCCAATGCCCATCTTGGAACAAATAACGTGGGCCAAGAATAAGAAAAAAAATGCTTTCTTTTGCTTCCGTATTTATTTAGCAATAGGGAAATTTTGAGTTGAGAGAAAGCCAAAATATTGGCTGTGCATATTACTACTCCTTGCAACTTTTTTCATCAGCTGAGCAATGTCCTCCTTGAACTAATTTTCTCCCCATAAACCTTTCCCTTCACAAAAGGTTTATTTGTGAAAGTACAAAAAAGATTGAACTTTTATGCCCATCACATGCCTGCCGTGTAGCTCTCTACTACTACTCCACACATAAAATTTTTAATAGAATTGATGACGAAGAAACAATTCAACTACACATATTTATATAACAAAGTGCGGGGCGCATGCAAACCAGGTGTAACATAATATTGATTTTCCAAGGTCAGCAAATACCCGAAACGGGAAGTCGAGGGAAAATGAGTACCGCGCTGCAAAATGAATATATATATGCTCCGTTGCATGCCAAAATGGCATTCTAAACTGACATTCTAATAGAGGCACTTACACACATTGCACTGTGGAGGAATGTCAATTCTATGCCAAGTTACGAAACACTGCTGTGCTTTCTCCAGCCACTAAATTTGACAAGGGTATACATATTGAGAAAAACGGCGGTGGCACAAGTTGATGTTGAAACAACAGCTAGTCAATTTTCATTTTATGCTGTATGGCCTTTCTCTCCTTAGAAAGGAAGGAAAAGGTAGGAGCGCTTTTGCCACCAAACAGTGAGTTCAGCAGGGCTTTTACACGCTCCTTAAGTTTGGTCGGATCAAAAGTTCTTTTTTTTGGCGAAAAAGTGGATGCATGATTGCATAAATTGGCTGCGGCAATTTCATCCCATAAATATGCAAAGTATGCACATTAACATAGTAAAAAAAAGTTGAAAGACATTTTTCACTCTTACCTACGAGAGGATACCGGCATTTTCCATTCTCATCGCTGTACGCAGATAAACCAGAGGCGTGCAGGGGTAATTCATGCATATCCTTGTCGAAGGCAAAACACAACGATTTATATTTGAACTCGGCATTGTCATCTACACAAACGTGCGGTGGGGCTCCAGACAGGAAGGAGAGAGGGTCGATCCCTTCATCCAGTAAATCTTCATATTCCGTTGGGGCTACTTGTGCTTCTGCCACCAAACTATCTATCAGTTCATAATTTGGCTCCTCCGTACTCGTCGTGGTGGATGTCGAGGTGGGAGGCTTTGTGGGTTTCAGTCGGCCCCGTACTTCAGCAGCTTCGGGGAACTGCAATAAATTGAAGAGGTTTGGGCTAATGTATTAAAATGCTTATCAAAACCAGCTCAGGTTGTGAGGTACGCATTGCTCATTTGCAGAATGTATCTGCTGTTTTGTATTCAACCTGGGAAAATGCAAATGATGCTTTTTACACCACAATTTATCTTGTCTTTATTTATTACGTAATGGCACATGTTTCCTACTAGGTCCCAAACGACATTTTTATTCTGGACATAAATCTGATGACGACATGCAAGTTTTCTCTGAGAGGTACTAGCGGCTCGTCACGGTAAATGAACAAAGAAAATGACATTTTTATCACATATGAACAATATGAATGCGAATTTCTCCTATCTATTCTTGAGTAATCGATCATGACTATATTGCTATCCACTTTCGTATTAAATTTACATGGAATAAATAAAACTCGATGCACATAATCCATACTAATAGTTTTCCTGGTGCTATTCCGAATTAGTAAATATGCATTCTGATGACTGTTATTGCAATAGCACAAAATCTGTTGTAGTCGTTTCAGTATAATGACAGCCATCATCGGCAAGCGCATAAATTACATCCCGAGACATTATTAAGGAACAATGCAGAATCTCGAGAAAATCACTTCTTGGAAATCTTCTTCGGAGGCAGTAATTCCACCCTAATGATAATGCGTCCCCGCTCTGTACGACTTGGCCATTTCCTTGAGTGTCTCTGAAAAAGATAGTGCATAATTTAAGTGCATCGGGGAACTTCTTCGAAATCTTCTTCGGAGGCAGTAATTCCACCCTAATGATAATGCGTCCCCGCTCTGTACGACTTGGCCATTTCCTTGAGTGTCTCTGAAAAAGATAGTGCATAATTTAAGTGCATCGGGGATACCGCATGACAAGAAAACAAGTGAGGGAAGAAGCAGTCAAGACTCAATTCTCTCATTTCCTCTCTTCATCTGCTGCTCGAAAGACAGAGTTCTTGTCGTTTCCCCGTTTCACAGTGTAATAGAATTATACTCGACTGCACCCAGCGGCCAACCACATTCTAGGAAAACACACTTAGGACAAGCAATAATCGTATTAACTGCTGGTTGTATTTGAGGTTCAATGGTCCTTGAAAAAATTTGTTTATGTACTTGTGCCTTTCCCACTTGACAGCGAAAGACACCATGAATTTTCTATTACAGCTACAGCTATACGACCAGCACAGCTCACAGCAAGGTGCATCCTGTTTTCTTTTTCCAAAGCGTCATGCATCCTCCTCAACACGAGCTCCCTTCCTTCTCCATAGAGCACACATGGAATGCTCTGATTATTCATGAATAGGAAATCAGCATGCAACTGATCTGCTCATCATCATCATGGCGAGAGAGAGAGAGGAGCAGATCAGACTATATGACACCAGCGAGAACATCCCATTGAAATCACGAAGTTTCAAAAAAAAAATGTCGCGCATAGTTTGGCGTACACCTTTTCTTTCGAAAAAATGGATGATGTAAGCAAAAAAATTACACTGTGAATAATAATGTGATGTGATGACGATTACGCTAGATTAAACCGAGAGCTGTGGGCATCACACGCATTCATAAATATGCCAGGTTAATGCTCATTTTATTATCGCCATCATGATCGTGCTGCCTGGGTGCTTCACCACCAGCCACCAGCTCCATATCTGCCCACACAGACATTCGTCGATGGAGAGACAGATTTACATAAAGTCTATATTTAAAATGGCCTGCTTCAGAGTTGAGTTTTAATCGTAAAATGTGAAAAATAATCCTCCAAATTTACGCGCTAGTTAGGGCATTGATGTAGGTAAATGATTTGGCTCCGAATCCACTCACTGCTGAAGATATGGTGTGGGCGCAACCCCAAGATAAACTCAATTGAGATTGAGAAGTCTCTGAAATATGTATGTACACTGCTTCAAACTGTGTGCATCTAACATATGTGCATTTGGCTTTGACATTTTTTTCAAGAGTTTTAAGTTGGCTCTTTTTCCTTGCTGTGGATGAAGTTTTTTTTTGATTTTTGCAATGACTTAACAAAATGCCCTGCTGGGTATATGTATTGGCAATCAGCGATATTGAAAGGCGGACAGTGAGACTTCCAAATCTTACCAGGGAATCATTACCTACCTGACAAGCGTTCAAAATGATGAATGGGATTTTTTCCTTGTATATTTTCCCTTGAAGAATTCTCCGCTATCGTGGACAATACTTACTTACATGACTTTTTTCCTGTACATATTAGTCCTTACATATAGCTCTCTCTCTTGATCCTCCCAACCAATTTTTATGTTTTGCAGAGGATTTGCCTCATCAATTATATTTGTAATCAAGCGATATATATAATGCTATATGCGGTTTAGAATCTCATATGAGTTCTGCACATGATATACCGATTCGACATACTCGGCGTCCTTCCATTACGTGGACATTTGTGTATATATACAGAGCAGAGAGGAATCAATTCTCGCACGACATGCTTGATTGGCAGGATAGAAGAAAACTTGAAAGCTTCCGAAAGTGCACGTTGATATCTGAGGAGATAATCTTCATCTTTTGAGTTTGTTGGCGGAGGAGTGATGTTGCAGAAGTCGCATCATCATTTCAACTTTATCTTCAGCTTTTTCTAATCTAACTAAAATCACTTAGAATATTAGCATTTAAAAAACAGGCCCAGGTAAAGGCATTAGACAAAAAGGGATTTTTTGTGGTTTCCGCTTGACTTGAGACCTGATTTTTTTGCGGTTAAAGGTTGAAGCTGAAAAAATTCGTTTAGCTCATCCTCACACATCTACACCATATAGTCATGAAACGTTGCATGAAAAATGTGATAAAAGTGTGCATAAACACAAACATTCATTCACATGAGAATATCCTATAAAGTTGTATGTATGTGCTGTATGGAAGTGTTTGCTTTTAGTTCCGCTGACTTTAGCTTGGTCCCAAGAGATTTCTCTGTCCACTTTATATTTTTACTTTAAGACACAAATAAAATGGCTTCTGTGAAAATTACGTGTCTGGTTCATTTACCTCCTTTTAAACATCAAATCTATTTAAACCATGCTTGACTTGGTGAAAACCCATGCAAAATAAATTGCAAAAAGGAAGTTCCACCAACTCAAACTTTTGCATGTGATTACGATGATGACAGAAACAGAAATTGGATTTTAAATTTTTCTTTTTTATCTTTCTTACCACTGAGTCGTTACATTCGTAGCTGCACTTGGAGATGATCAGCTTGCCACCACATCCGTCGGAGCAGTCGCCCACCACGTCTGTAATCAATTCGGCCATGGAAGACGTGCAATTGATACGACTTGGTAAGCATGACGCAACTTCCACATCTCTGCTCTGTGAGTATACATCCTTGGAAGAAAAATATGTGGGTCTGTAATTGGCATTGTTTCTGGTCGAGAAGATGCTCGATACATTCGTCTCATTGTTGCTGTCATCACACCAGGTAAGTCTGTCTTGAAAGGTGTATGGTACGGCTGGAGGAACGAATAGGATTAAGGGATAAATCAGACCACCTAGCAGGAGACAAATGCACAGAACCTGGAAAATAGAAAACAGAAAAGTTATGGCTTTTGTGTGAAGGCAACTAATATTAAATAATGCTGCCAGTGAGACTAACAAGCAACGCATTTAGGGAAATGGTTTAGTAGACTTGTTGACATTTTTTCCGCTCTAGTTCCTTCCGCCTAATGGAAAACACACCTTGTGTCTTGCAGCCTACTCTCGAATTATTGGGAGGAATTCGTGCTGCTGACAGGGCATAGCTAACATGCCGCTCCGATTTTGGAACGCTTTCCTTTGTCGCACTTTAACAGCTTTTGTGGCTTATTAAACGTGACAGAGAGAAAACAGGATTTTTATGGGTTTGATGACAGAACTACGGTTCGGAATATTTACGTTCTTGTTCTTCATCCAAAAATTCTTATTTCGCATGACAAAACATGCTTGACGAAAGACGCTTTACTCCCAAGCTAAATATCATGATTTTATTCAATGAGATGCGATGGTAGGAATTTTTGACGAGTTGCATGCATATGAATCTGTAATATGTGTGTTCCCATCTTGAAACATTCACAAATGTCTTGCTCTACAGCCCCGAAACGAGTCAAAATTTGATGTTCATCTAACACGAATAATGAATAAAGTAAGTATTGTCAAGTGCTTTTTTGCAATGATTTATTAACACCATTTATAAATGAAGGAACAATAGAGTCTCGTAAATTTATCGAACATTTTGATAAAACCAATAAACTATTGATCATCCGTAAGGAACGGGCTTTCCATACCTAATCGCATTTCATAATGTCGGCAACTTTTCTCCCTCCACACGAGTATGTGTGAAAGCCCCGTAACATCCAGTGTAATTATCTGTATCACATGCACCGATCATTATTTCATCGAAACGCTCATTTTATTGCTTTGCCCATGCAACTCCATTTTTTATCATAATCATAAAAAAATAGACAATGAGCAGATAACGAACTACAAAGAACCAGTCTATTTTTTAGCAAACATATACATACATACATGCATATTCCGGTCGGTTACAAAAATCCAAGTGTCCAAATTATACCCACCCCTCTCATATCAGTCTGATTTATGGGCGCAAAGATAGAAAAAATCGGACGCAAAAACAATGAGTTTGAATGACTAGAACTCGTACATCGTACTATACACGTATCGTTATCTTAATAGCGAAATGGCGAATTCTATATAGCATATTCACCCACCCGTTTAGTTTGGAAAAATATTATTAATCTGTATTCAACTCTTGAATATAAAAA
>JAHZMY010000239.1:0-10256 GCA_027743915.1 Seira sanloemensis
GTCAAAATCACCCTTACGTTACACTAGACATCTTCATAAACCACATTTCCTTCAGATTTAGATTAAGACTGTCAAATGATACAAAATTCCTGCGCCATCAAGTCCATCCTGGTTACCTTTCCCACCACAAAATTGAGTTGCACTGGTAACGACAGCAGTTATCCTTGAACTATTCCCTACATCAGTTTTTTACATACATCGATAGAAGAGAAACTTACAGGAATACGAGTATAGTCATTCACGTACAAATTTTAAAATTAAGTTTCTCACTCACAATATCCATTTTCACATTTTTACATAAGTCATCACAGCAGTATAGAGTATACCGATCAAAAGTTTTTTTTTGGATTTTAGTATACCAAGAAAGAATGGAAAAAAGATTTTAAAAAATTAAACAAAAATAAAACATATAATTAAACGTGCATTTTTCCTCTTTGCTGAGAACACTAGTACAGGTGAAGAAAGAAGATACCTAATAATTAAGTGCTTCAAAACTACAATAACAATAAGAATATTACAGCTATTTAATATTATGGTAATGTTGAAATCGTTGCAGTAGAATAATTTCGAGGCAAAAAATTGTTGCTTTTTTGTCAGTTCCATATTTCTCATCCATCATGAAGACACGTCCTTAAAAGGATTTTATGAGCTGCTTCAGAACTGAGTGTGTATTGAACCTACAAAAAAAAGGAAAGCATGCAATTATTAGAAATGAATCAAAACATTCTGCCTGCATAAATTCTTCTTCGTCGTCGCCTCTACTTACTTTTTTCAGTTGGAGAGCCCAACGTCAACGATGACAGTGACGACGACAAGTTCACAGCAGAAGACACAGACAACATGGATGGGTACTGCTCCAGCTCTCCATCCTCCGAAGGTAAGCAGGTCTCCACCATCGCCTCCAAACAGTTGACAAACAACTCAGCACTTTCGGCCGTACAGTTAGACTGTTAAAAAGAGAATTAAAAATGCACTTGATTATTTATTTACTTTCATAGCTCGAGGGTGCAATGTTGGCAATACGAATATGAATGAACCTTTGTGAATGGTCCAGCAAATCTCCAGAGGCCACCGAATCCCATCGACTGCAAATAATGAGGTTGCTGCTGCGAGCCATCCTCCAGCGTGATCATGTTCTGAATGATGTTTTGCACTGCATTCAGAATCACTTGGTCGTGACATAGCGAAAGCACATTCGTGATTTTCGCATCCAAAAGTGTGTGACTAAAATATACAAAAAAAACCTCATTATCTTCAATCAAATCAATACGAGACGTTGTCTCAACTCCACCTGGCACTTACATGACTGGAAATACTTTAGGAAACACTACGGAAGCTTCGGCGAGGTAATCATATAACACTCGCATCTCTGCCTCGTCCGTCGTGTACTTCACGAGCGTGGCGAGCACGGTAAGAAGCAAGGCTTGAGTTTGCACATCACTCACAACCTCCGGATCCAGTAAGACGTTATTCTCATTCGACACGCTAGCTCTTTTGCACTCTTCTCCCTCCTACAGTTTCCCAGCGAATACATACATAAATTCAAGGGAAAGAAGAAACAAGATCAGTTCACGGCTACATTTTCAAATGAGTTTGAGTGAGTGAGTATCTCTGTCCAACAGGGATTAAGAAATAGTACATAGAAACATGTATTTTTTTCACTAGTTACGTTAAGGGATGTAAATGTGAGTGGTTGGGTGAGTGAAACATAAGAAATATATAGTTTTACGTTACTGATTAGTATTTATTATTAGGTATATTCTAAATGAACGAACTAGGATGGGGAAAGGGGGCAGTATTTGTTTTTTAAAATCATGTCAATACCCTGATGAGGATCAACCGTTTGTAACTTGTACAAAACTAGAGAGATTCTTCTCGTTCAACTTTTTGACCGTGTTTCTTTTCTTTTTTGCTCTTTGGAATGAATAATGTGAATTCACAATAATACATAGGTAATATGACAGCGAGGAAATTGTTTTTTAAAAAAAGTGCCGCAGACTGAAATTACTGAAACGACAAATTTCCACAATTTGGAATAGCAGCTTCAAACCTTGCATCTGAAGTTAGAATGTAGGCGACAAACAGGTACACTGAATTGGGTAATAATGATTACAACGCTTGAAAACTGGGTCAAAATCAGTTAAGACTGTCATGGGCAAGGGTGAAAAACGAATACAGGAAAAGGTTAATTTTTTTGCAAACTTTTATATAACATTTGTGGGAGTAATATATATAAGATAACGTGATTATAAAAACTGAACAAGTAGTCAATAATAATTGAATGGAGGGTTAATGCGATTTGAAAAATATTACGAAAGTTAAAGATACCTATAATTGCTATAAAACGGAATAGGAACAATGGAGTAGTATAGAAGTCTATATATATATTTAGAGTGAAATCAACTGGCTAAAAATAATTAGCAGTATTCGTTTGAACTGAAAGAGGCGAACTGAAAGTGTGGTGTAGGGGCGGTCTGAAATTGTAGTTGTTGTTTGGTGAGAGTAAAGAAAGTACCTTGGAGTTGTCCTTAGTGGTAGGTACAGAAAAAGATCTCTGAGACTTGAAAAGAGCACGAGCCTGGCTCTAGATAAAAGGGAATCATATAAACAGAAAAAAGTAGAAGAAACGAGAAGACAAGACAAACAGGTTAAAAGAAAGTAAAACGGTTTGTTGACTAGAGAGTAGAACTAAAAAAAAGTATTGTATGTAATATTAATCATATAGATTTTTAGATCTAGATGATGATATTTTTGTGGTAGATCTACTTTTTCCATATAAAAAAGAGAGAATACAAACGATAAAAAATAAAAATTTAAGGAGTTGTACAACTTAATAATTTGACAGTTTCATTGAAATATATTACTTTCATAACATCACGACATTCTATGGGAAAAGGTGTGCCGCATAACTGTGGGTTCACCCGTTTCTTATGCGCAAACAAACAGAGTGGTGGAGGGTAGCAGTAAGTTATAGTATTTGGTTTACTCTACTTATTCTCATCAGTCGAAGATAACATGATGATGAAAATGATCTATTTTTTTGGGATACACGCACGTTCAGAGATTTGGTGAAGTTAGTAGAATTTCACTTTTTTTCTTAAAAATTAGTCTGAGAAAGGAAAAATACATAGCTACACACCGACATTTCTCTTGAAAAAAATATAAGTGAAGCTTCCGTGAAATATTAAGACTTTATTGTGATTTGCAAATAAAAAACAGAAAACACGAAAAAATGGCAGAAACGAAACATTTTTGTGACAATACTTTTAAAACTCGGTGGCAAGTTTCGTGTCATTTGTTAAGAGCAGCAGCTGCAATTAAATTACGGAAACTACAGAAAATCGCGAATCTATTTACAAAAAGTAACTTGTAAATTAAATCAAAAGAGATTATAGCGCGTGAGATTTAGAATGAGCGAAGTCAATTTTTCATACGAGAGAGCTGTTTGGCAGAAAAAAACTTGATCCTTTTGAGAACAACAACAGAAATGGAGAAAAAGGAGAAAGTTAATTTACAGGGCATTTTTTTGTTCTTTTCACCCAAAGGGAGAGAAATGTTCTGCATGTGAGTTTTGCTCAAGATTTTCACTTTCAGAAAATGTCAGCGGTGATGGTGGGTTCTTTATTAGGGTGTAGTATTTTGTTATTCCGGTCAAAATTATCGTATAAATAGAATCAATGGATTTTCTCTGTTGGTTTTCTTGTGAATGATTGTAGTGGAGATTAAAAATTATATATATATATATAGGTAAAATACGATTTCTCAAGTACGGACAATTTTTTTGGATTTTTGTTTTTGTTGTTTGTATTGACTCATTTTTTTGCATTATCTCACTTTGTGCTCATTCCGGACGGGCATTGATGCAGATCTGTGGGACTTGAAGTCCACGACACGACACGACAAATCCAAGCTACGCCAGTTTTTCGCACCGCTCTGTACCTTTTATCATCATCATCATTTATCAGTTATCAAAATATATCAAAAGTATAAAAAACTGATATTTGAGTTACACTAAAAACTATACCACAATTGATATCACACAACTGAAACAAATTAGGAAAAGTTTGAAGAAGAAGAAGATAAAACAAAGAAAACAGAAATACATGACAGAAATTACATTAGTTTACTCATGTATCAGAAAAAGGCTAGATACACTTGAGAAAGTTACAATTCACAAGATGAAGCACATTTTCTATAAAATACAGTTGCAAATTACAAAGAAAAAAGCTTCTTTCTGCTAGCTTTGCAATGACTTGGGAAAATCTTTGGACTTACTTGCTGCACCGTTGTCTGCTTCCCTTGTTGACGCTGCGCTTGAGCGAGCGACGTTTGATCTAGAAGGTCCCATGACTTTTGTCGTCTGTTTGTGGGAGACTTGGGACTCCAATTCATGTTCTCATTGGAGGAGGCAAGATGTCGTGACATATGGTGACGCACGTGACAACGGCTGCGGACCTCTTCTGAGACAGACACCAATGCAGCTAAATAGGCAACGCTTTCTTTTGTCACTTCAAACTTATCCTTTTTCGTCGGCTTCGCGACAATCCCGAGGAGCATCGTTAGAATTCGACTAGTTCTGGAGACTGTGGTCGGAGTTGGATGCCGAAAACCTTTCAGGAGATGGCCGACAAGAGCAAAGTGGAAGTTGGCTAAAGAAAAATGACAACGACACATGTTAGCATTTAGAACATTAACAAAAGGCAAAGGGGATATTTTTTTACTAATATACTTTTGAATGACAATCCAACGGCATGGTCCAACTGCTTAAAATGCCATTCCAGCGGCTCCCTTGTTGACGTCATAATCTGCTCCAAACTCTTGGCCTCAAACATACCCTGTGAGTCTAAAGTATGGAGATTCTGTTCAAGCAGTGCCAGGCCCGACGCATAGAGAGAGACCTCGTCTAACTGGAGCACGGATATAGCCACCCAAAACATCATTCTGTGAATCGCACTCTCCGGCCTCAGCAGTGGAATTAGCCGAGTCAAGCACATTACTATGGCCTCAATGAGAACGACGTCGCTAAAGCTTTCCAACGCCTTCACAAGAATCCTCAGGAGCTGTTTGATGTCTTGGTCTTGAATTGATTTGCTAATACATCCAAACACAATAAGCGCTCGCGGTTGTAGTGCAGGATTGTAACGGAATGCAAAGCTTTTCGAGAGTTGTGTCCAGCACTGGAGCCAGTCACAATCGGGAATGTCCCTCATGCAGGCCTCGACGATCTCAAGCAAGGCATCAGTGATAACTTCAAGGGACGTGAGAGCCAGTCTTTCCCGATCCATTGGGGAGTAGTGACCCAGCCACCTATCACCAGCATGACGGTACGATGAGCGGAATGCCGTCACTGCCGCCGATTTCACTTTGCTTATACCGAATAACAGGTAAAACTTTGGTAGAGAAAACTCGTCTAAACTGAGTCGCAGCACTCTGTGGGTCTCCTCTGTAAAACAGAACGCAAATACATAAATATTTGCTCTTCTTATTTAGAAATTGAACAGCATTTGAATGTGATGAGTTTACCAGCAAACTGCGGCTGAGTGCAAGTACAAAGCGAATGGATGATGTTGATGACAAGCCCGTGCGTGGAAGCCCTCATGGAGACGGATCCAGTGCAAACAAGGAAGCAGACCACATGTACCAAATAGGGCAGGTGGTGGGCGACGTCGAGACAGTTGTTGAATGACAACATGAGTAGATATCTAGCCAAAATGGCGATGTCGTCCCACATCAAGTGCTGTTCCAAAGTGGCTACTGGACTGGTGCAGGTTTTCTCTAAGACACGGCACAACCGCCCGATCACTTTCCGCGCTACGAGTTGTACATTTGCGGAGGCAAGTGCCACCGCAGTATCAGCCATGATCTCGGCCTGTGGACTTCCTAATCCTCCAGTTACGCTTCGTTTAATAAAACTATCCAGCACCATGTCAATGAGGTCCGGAACTTGGCCCAAGGAGCCCCAAATCTTAGCTTGGATCGAAGGGTACATCTCCACTTCCTCAATTGTGAGGGTAATCAGCTTGTCCAGGATCATGGCCACCTTTTGCCTCTTTGTGTCGTCAGAATGTTTGCAGAACTTGACCAGATTTGGTAGCCACGGAGTAATGTACTCCAAGCACAAATGCTTGAGCTCGATTGAAGACGCACCGAACCTGTGAGACCAAGCAAGAATTGTAAACAACAGTGCTGTACATACAAACAACCAAGCATTTATGCGGGTAAGTTGTGAATAATAGAAAAGGAGTGTGGTGTACCCGTGAATGCACTCTTCCAAAAACTCCAACGTTAATCTTGGCTCATTGTGCGCCAGTTTCTCCGAAACGCTCTTGATGAAAAGCGTGTTGTTTGATGGAATACACAAGCCCCATGTTTCCAACAGTTGTCCCTGTACCAATACAAACAATTCATAAGATTGCCCACTAACATGCTTATATAGTATGGGGCGGAGTGAGATCTGCCATGAAAGTTGTAATTGATGAATGAATTGAACGTAATTCAGAATTACACCTCTTGTTTTGATTACCAATTCTAAACCACCACTCTTTTCTTTAACATGACTCTTGACATGAAAATATTATATGAAATTGTACATACTTGTATCGTCTAGCGACGTAGTAAAACACGGGATTTCCCGCTCGAGACGTCCCAGCCTGGTAAAATATGTTAAGCGATTTGATAGACTTGAACTCATCCTTCTCGTGCATATTGTGCTTTGACATAATCTCCTCAAACTTTGTTGACGTCATATCCATAGAGCTCCACCGAGTGTAGGAGGAGAAGAGCAAGTGGGAGTCGACGGGCTTGTGCTCAGGTGGTCCCAAGTACGCCAGCAGAGTGGCCATCTTGTCAAAGGGTCGTCTTCCCACAGCCTTGTGATCTCTGGATGAGGACAAGTAATCGCCAATCTTCTCCTGGTGAGTCCAGAGCAGACGATGAAGGGCCACAACATTTGCATCACTGACGAAAGATAAGCAGTGAGAGCCGCTCTGCTCCACGGTCTCACAGTCTGACGCAATTTGAACAAAAAACCTCCGCCCAGCCTCAAAGTTACCGCGGACAAAGTCGTTAAAGTAGAGCATGTGCTGTTCTTTCGAGAATTCCACGTGGTTTGCAATATTCTGGAGAATTTTTGAGACGAGCATCAAGCCCCGCTTGATTTTTGTTGGCGGTTGTCTATCGACGATTCCGCTTTCGCAAGGGCTTACTATCGCAGGATTGATAAATCTGAGGAAGATGACAGTTCCAACTGCGCCCATGTTGTTCTGAGGAAACTGCGGAAATCTCTTACTCAACACCTGGTACAGACAGTGGCACATGCTGCGGAGCTGAGGTGGAAATCTCTCCGCGGATGAAACTATCGCGTCAAAGACCTTTTGTGTCAGCGCCACGAGATTTTGACGATGCTGCTCAATATCGTCACTATGCGTCCAACCGAGCAGGATCAACCTCGAACGACACATTGTTCTCTGTGAGTAGGGGGCGAATCATTGGCTCCAGCAAGCTTTGAAGGTAAGACGCTCCATAAATCTTGAAACAAAAAGCCATAATTTTGCTGGCAAGCGAGTTTCCTCGAAAGAGCGTTTGCATACAGTCGGACGCCTCCACTTCCCGATAGAACATGTTCCAAAGCAGCGGCGAGAGCAAATGCTTCGCGTCAAAGAGGGTCACCAGCACCCTCGCCAATTCATCCATTTGATGGAAGGGGACCACATTGGCCAGTGCCATTGCAATAGGAAGCTCACCTACAATAACGTTGGCAAACAAAAAAAAATAACGCCAAAAATGAGGAGGATAACAAAGCGAAATCAAAGGATAACAAATAAAAAGGGGACACAATGAAAATCATGAATTAGTTCAACATTTTAGAGTGTTGCCGTCCTTTTTTCAACATGGTCAAGGATTAAAAAATCGCAAGAAAAAAAGAGATATTATATTAAAAAGACAACTAAAAAGTTAATAATTTATAGTTAAAACTACAGAAGCGGTTTGTAAGTGCAGCACCTGCATGAATGTCATTAGTTCCATGGTAAACTATAAATAAAGTTATAAGGAAGATAAGGTAAATAAAAGCTCGTATTTTCTCGCAGCACTTAAAATTTACTAAGTCGTAACTTTTAAGCAAGATTATATAAGGTACTCTCTTGTTTATTTTGAAGAGTGCGATGTTATCAAGAGTTTGTAAATATTGAATATAATGTTGTGAAAAGAGAAAGAATCGTCGCAAGCTTTACCTTTGTCGCCGATCATTGTTACTAGTTGGACGAGCTGCTCAAATCGATCTGCCAAGACTGTTTCCGCCAACGTATCAAACTCTGTTCCTTGTTGCAATATTTTCGTTAGAACCTGGTTCATGTGACGTGGAGGTACGAACACGACACAGTCAGAGATATTTTAACAGTTGATTTAATTTTAAGCAACAGTTTTGTGTACAACACATCAGCAGCATTGATCATCCACGCACATTCATCAACAAAGAGGAAGGCACACATAGAGAATGACGGAAGGGGGAACATAAAATTGAGAAAAGAAACAAAAAAACAGTAAAAAGATTACATTTTTTGAGCATTCACATAAAAAGCCAATAATTACATGTCGCACACATTCACTTGATTCATTCCACGAACATTAATTGACACGAATATCAAACACATAACATGTGACATGTAGAATGAATAGTAATGAGTAAATATTTTGTTTGAGGCGAAACAAAATTATAGTTGTGTTTCGAAAAAGAAAGGTGTACCTCCATGAACGCAGCTCGAGTTTGCAAGTCTGGATGGTACCCTAACGAGATTGAGTGCATTAGACCAGAGTCAATATTTGCACTCAGTAAATTAGACATCGCTTGGATCGTAGCGTTTCTCAGTGCTTGCAGCTTATTCGCGTGCGCTGCTTTGGGCCCTTTCTGTTCCAATTCCTGACCTTCAGTACACTCATTCAAGAGGTTTTTGAATAGAGTAAAATACCTACGGAATGATATCACATAAAACATATACACATACAGAGATAGAAATAGCAAAAGCAATCTAAATATTTCTTTTAGATTTTTTTGTAGCTGAAATGCAAAGCGCAAGTGACAACAATGATTTCCATAATCAAAAAAATGTCTTTGCTTGAGGCAAGGCAAAAAAGGATAAAATTGCTTCAGTCTTTTTGTTTTACTTCAGGAACAATTGTGACTTCGCCTCCATTAAGTCACCCCTGTCAGACTCCTCCGGTTGGAGGGGCAGGCCCCGAAGCAGTGCCGCTACAGCTTCCATACATGACTACAAAGGAATGAAGATGACAGGCATTTAACAACGATGGATATAAAAAAAAGTTTACCAAGCTTAGCCTGTTAAATTAACATTGTAAAGGCATGTACCTGATCAAGCTCTCTCGTGATAAGAGTAACGTCTCCTTGAGTGGGTGGAACAATCTGATGCGAAGTGCCCATCACCCAGTCAGTCAAGTACTCAACAAGCTTATTTCTAAACTTCATTTCCTGCCTGAAGGCCAAGTCATCACGTCGATTCATCATGGCTTCCACCAGTTGGCACAGCTTCGTTCGGATGTGAAGGGCGTGCACCGTCATGTCAATGTGTCTCACATATCTGCAAATGGACAGGCAATCGAATATGTTAGTATACACGGAATGACGCCATACCGAAAAAATAAGCTTTTCGGCATGATTCGATGTGGTACATACGTATACCTCACTATAGCCAACATCATGGTTTCGATACTCGTCGCTCCCAGATGCTCCGACGGTTGGTCCATTTTATTCTCCAAAACATTCTTCATGATGAAGATGATGTGCTCGATGAACTGCGTGTTAATCTCCGTGACAATCACTTGACCCTGCTGGTCAAAAAACTTTTCTACGATGACCTTGATCTGGTCAAATAGGATGGGGTAGAGTGCGGGGGCCATTTCGTGTCCTACGAGCTCCTTCACATGTTTCTGTATCTGGGCTCCAAACTTTTCGTTGGAGCACACGAGAAGTCTGAGAAGCTGGCTGACAAACTGGGTCACAGGGCAGTACTGCATGTCCTGGGATGTAAGGACACTTGACTTTCGCGAATCGAGAGATAGGGTGGAGGAAGAGGAGATGGGTGGCCTGGCCGGACTCTTGCGCTGCAAGCAGACGCCCCCAAGGGCACATAGGAACCCAGTCATGTTGGCCCACTCGTTGATCTGGTCCTGTAAAGATATTAAAACCTGTTAAGGTTATAAATTACCATTGTAAAACAACGGTCAATACTAGAAATCTTGCC
>JAHZMY010000240.1:0-12201 GCA_027743915.1 Seira sanloemensis
AGGGAACGAGGTCCCCTAATGTGATAAAGGAAAAGGATATAAAAGAAATTTTATTCTATCCTCTTTTTGGTTATCTGCAGCGCTTTATACCCGCCTTGCCCCTCTATTTCATTTAGAGGATTTATCGCGGTGAAGGAAATTGTCACTGGGAAAAGCTACTTCTTCTTCTTCATCTTCTGGTCCACGAGTGAAGATCGCGCTCAATCACAAAAAATGGATTTCTATCGCCCAATAATTGCGAGTTTACAGCGACGGCACACACCACCCAAAAAAAGTGAAACGAGCGACGGGTGCTACCGCCATAATATCATCTTCCCTGTCCAAGTCCCGGCTCCTCTTACCAGTATAGGTACCCATATATGGGATCATGGAGAAAGGTGGAGGGAAAAATGAGTCAGCTCTGTAATATTTTGGCATCAACCATGTAATCTAGAAGATGTATGATAACGGAACTGGTGAAAGTTTTTTTTCCTTTCTAGGAGCAACTATCTCAAGTCCGTATATAACTTTGAAAATCTCTCTAGAAATTGGATGCTTCAGCAGCGTCCTCCTAGCCTGTGTGCATGCAATATGCATCCGTCACAAGTGGAAAGGGAAAACCACTCGGGCAAACAGGGAGCATATGACTTTTTAAGTGAGCCATTTAACAAATGCATATGTACATATGTAGGTAGCCCAGAGACCAGAGAGTAAAGAATCTTTCCTCCAGACTCTATACAAATTTTATACTCTTCGCATGTTATGAAGTTGTTAGATGTACATGCCAAGAGAAAGCACAACATTATGTCATCCAAACTACTGAAAACACATAAAGTTAGGGGAAAGGAGACGTAAAAAATGTTTCGGGCTTCCTCCGTTTCCCTGCATTATCAGCGCCGCGTGCAATGTGCAATAAAAGGAACTGACCTCGTGGACATAAAAAAAAGTTTGCGTAGGTACTGAAGAAAGCGCCTAAATATATTTTTCTGAGGAAAAAAATAACGGTCCGTGTCTTCAACTCATGCTGGATGACTGTTATGATGCATGGCTGGCGATTTTGCACTTGAGGAAGAAATAAACAGAGCGTAGGAAATCAACCGACATTATCATTGGCCCCTGCTGAGATTATTCTTCTTAAATGCTTTAGACTTTTCTTGGAACAGAAAAAATAATAAATTGGAAATGATTTGTGGACTGTTTAACATGTAATATTGATATTATAAACTATGAGATGTTTGGAATGAGCAATGAAACTGCCACACTGGATATGTGGCGTCAGGGGGAAGACGGACAGTGATATTTTTATTAATTTTTGGAATTTCAAATGTAGACGTAGGTACGACTTTTTATGACATGATCGAGTGATTAAGTTTTTATTTTAGCCCATTTCCTGGTGGCCAACTTTGGACAGGAAATTACAATAAATATTGTTTAATCAATTTCAGCAGCAGCGCAACAAATCAGATAGTGTCCACTTTTTAAGACTTTTCTTGCCATGCAAAAGAAAATGTGTAAAAAATATTGGGTCACATTTGAAGTTCAAGTTTTATCAATACCACGCGATACCACGCAAACTACAAAAGTTTTCAAAGTGAGTTACGCTGCGGCGTTCATTCATACGTATAATTCTAATCCTCCATCCCTTTTGCCATAACCATACTTCGGAGAAGGGCAACTTTTTATGCCTCGTTTACCTCTCAAATGCACATTTCTTATCTACTTTCCTTTCGCCTTTTGAAGTCCCTGATTTTGAAGAGATGCTCCAACGCTCCCATTCTCCCAATAAAATGCACCATGAAGGGAAGACGCTTCTTGGAAGGCCTTTAAAATTTGATTGCCATTCCGCATTGTTATCTCTCCAAGACCCTTTATATGAAATGCAGACAATGAGCCGTTTGAGAGCAAACGCGGTCGCTGAGAGAGAGAGAATATAAATTATGAAGATTTTTAAGAAAAGGAAAAAAGTATTGCAAAGTCATAATTTTATACTTTGTGATGATAACAAAGGAAGAAAAGAGGGCTTTGTCAATGTCGAATAAACTTTTTTCCCTTTTCTTGTGACACTTTCAACTTCTCAAATTACGTCAGGGAATCTTTTGGAAAGCCATTGTCGTTTGAACTAGTTTTCTCAAAAATGTTTGTTTTTGCTGCTACGTCTGACTTTCTCTCTCTCTCTGATCAAGTATCATTTATTTTTTCCGGAAGAGATTTTAAGTTGAGAATGAAAAGGGCCAATAAATTCTCTGCAATTATGGCTTATTACAGTACGGTAAAACATTTTTGATACGAAACGATATTAAATATGTCCATACATACTTTTATCTTCCTTCCTTTTCCATTTACGTCTTTTTGGTTGGCTTTCGCACAACTTGATGATGAAGGATTTTGTGCCAAAAGTCATTTCGCTGTTGACATGCTCCGGTAGCTATTTTCTGAAAATGATGAGAAAAAACGACTTTTCCGAACCTTCTAACTCATTCAGCCAAACCCTATTAATGGCGGTTTTATATATTCGGGTTGAAGTTATGGTGGTATATTGCCAAATTTGGGGAGCGCAGAAGTCGCTTATCAGATGAAATAGTAGAAAACAAGGAGATACATCATACATCAAATGCTCACCACCAAAGACGCAGTTTATTCCATGCCGTGACATGGTTAGCCGATTATTTCCCATTTGTATTTCAGCCTCGTTGCACAAAGCAGGATGCTAACTAAATCTAACAAAAGGGTTAACAAACAATCGGTTGACGAATGCCTACAAAACCACGTTTTCATTACCGACTTTTAGTGCAAGAGCTGCTTTTTCTTACACAATCCGGCCTTATTGTACTATATTTAGGCTAATTTTCCTGAAAGGGAGATCCCGGGATCCTGTTTATTTCTTGCGACAGGAGGAAAACAGATGTGAAATAAATATCGTCACTTCCGCCCATATCCTTATAGCATGTAGCATCAACGTGATCATCAGAGTGATTTCCTGAGACTTCTTTTCAAACATTCCTCGACAAATTTTTGATGGCATACGAGAAGTATCTCACAGGAGGATTTATGTCAGTTTCTGCCAGAAGATGAAATGAACCAGATACGGAGAACTAACCTATTTCACTGCATTTCCCCGAGATCCGGGTCAGTGATCATGTAATTGTGATTAGCCTAGCCTTGTTGGATTAGCGAAAGTAGGTGAAAACATGCTTGCAAAATGCATATGTACACTTCATAAATAAAAGTCATTTTTGTTGACGAAGTAACGATGTAAGTACATATGTACGGTTGCCGCTATGTAAATGTGTAACCGCCACTCTTGTGAAGCTTGACAACTTGTGCAACACTCCACTTTGACTCTCGAGATTGGGAAAGTACATAAGTAACGGAAAGAAATGGTGTAATTTCCTAACGAAACCAGCTTTTCGCGAAGAAAGTGCACTAGTCCATATTATTTTGAATATGGCTGCATGCTAAAAGGAGGTTAAAAAGGAAACAGGAATCGGTCATAAAAGCATGCTCCGGAAAAAAACAGAATCATTTTAAGTAGTAAAAGTAGCATTCATTTTCTCTCTGGTTGTGTAATCAAACTTGATGAAATGCGGCTGTTCTGGACATATATTTTTTCAGTCTGGCAAAAAACTCCACTTTCTACCCACATTATAACATTACATTTGCGCCGACGGATACTAACTCTGGAACGACAGTTGGTAAAAAGTTAATGACAACTGTTTCGGCCATTATAGGGCTCATTCTACTAAAAATTGTGGCTTTCTAATGGTGATGTGTTGATGTGAAAAAGTTTAATGCATTCTTTTTTTCCGAAGCTGTATTGTAGTTTGGGCCACAATCGGCAATAAAAGAACTTGCACCGATTTTTACTTGAAATTGTACAAATTGGGCTTGTGGCTTAATGTGTATATCTAAATAAATAAATTGTAGTTCTTCATTAATGGCTATCGTATTAAATTTGTATTGCTTCGTTTTTACTTTTCAAAAGACGATTGTGAAAGGTTTATATAATTACGAAATGGAAAAAGTTTCAACTTGAAACAGAAATGAAATGTTTTACTTGGGAAAGTTCAAACGGTACTTCTGATTTCCATGCATTTTATTTGCCAGAAGCATGGGCCACGAAAATCCATCAATTTTGTGAAACTGTCAGTTGTGGTTAGTTTTTGATGTGATATTAGGCCAGTGTTTACTCTTCTCATGCAAGAACATGCTTAATTCTCTGGCTTGAGTATTTAATAACCACAATAGGTCAATGATGCCTAATGCCCTTCGTGTATGCCCTTCGTGCAGCAGGCAAGAGGAACCCAACAAAACGTCATAATCTCATTTTGAGTCCAGTTTAATTGGTGCAACATTTCTAATATTATTACCAGTAATACGACCGCAGGTCGGAGTTCAAGATTTTTGTTTTCACCCGGGAATCATTCCATCTGCCACTTTCTGAAAATTTGAAGACGCAGCGAAATTGGAGTGCTCCGAGTGATTTTCTAATATAATATTTTATGCCTACAGATTACAATTATAAACGGTTTGAATTACCAGAAATAGTATGTATTTGCATGCATATCTACAGCATCGAAAACAAAGACAACAAACAAATTGGTTTTCATGCTCCAAGCGTTGTTTGTTTTCTTCACAAAATACGTCCTCCAAAATTCGCTCAGTTCACCTTTCATCTAAAGACCATCGCTGGTTGCTCATATGCATTTCGAAAAATAGAATATTGGAGAGGAGGGAGTGGAAAAGTGGTGCAAAAGTTTCGGATGGTTAATGTTCATAGTAAATGATATTAGGACCAATTTAAGTTTTAAGAGATGACAAGGTTGGCAAAAAGTTTAACCTAAGGATACAATCATTTTTACTACCTAAGTGCATATGTTTATACATTAGGAGGAAGGATATTATGATTGTATAAGATTTTAGTTTGCTTGCGTATCTACTTTATAAATTATCCTTTCCATATCTTGGAAAAAAAACTTTTGTTCAAGTACTTGCAACATGGAAATACATTACAGTGTGAATGCAAGAAGAGCTATGGCGGCTGGCTCTGACATACTCATAAATCATTTTATAACTCGTAAAATCTTAATGTAAATTGGAGAAGTTGGTAAAATATGAAGGCATCGTATCGCATTACACCCTGTATACAAGGAGTTTATTACCGCTTGTGAAGTTGATGAGGACACGAGCCCCTACAATATATGTGTACATATATACTTCACGCTCCCGGCTCCATTACCATCTTTACATACTTTCAAACAGATCTTCATCTCTGAAGAAGGCACACATGTCAATTCAACAGAGAGAAGAGAACACCGTGATATCAAGTTAACTCATATTGCGCTGAATTGCTTTATTTAGTTTGAAAGGATGGGAAGGAGCAAAACATTGTCAGTTTTATGGTTTCCAATGTTTTCTTCTCAAGGCTTGGAAATTAGGGGAATTTAAACTGTTTAAACTTCTCACCCTTTCATCTCGCTCTCAAAGAAAAATATGAAGGCATCGTATCGCATTACACCCTGTATACAAGGAGTTTATTACCGCTTGTGAAGTTGATGAGGACACGAGTCCCTAAAAATATATGTGTACATATATACTTCACGCTCCCGGCTCCATTACCATCTTCACATACTTTCGAACAGATCTTCATCTCTGAAGAAGGCACACATGTCAATTCAACAGAGAGACGAGAACACCGCGATATCAAGTTAACTCATATTGCGCTGAATTGCTTTATTAAGTTTGAAAGGATGGGAAGGAGCAAAACATTGTCAGTTTTATGGTTTCCAATGTTTTCTTCTCAAGGCTTGGAAATTAGGGGAATTTAAACTGTTTAAACTTCTCACCCTTTCATCTCACTCTGAAAGTCTCAAAGCATATTATTCTTATCCTGCTGAATCAGCTAAACTAATTGATGGATGTCGACAACTTTTTTTTTGTTTTTATTACAGCGTAAAAAACACGGAAAGTGATGAATCATGGCTGAAGATCAGTTTACCACGGCATACCTTGAACTAGACGAGTTGGGGCTGAGTGAAAACTCGACATACTCCATCTCCTCGACAGAGACTTCTGGGGCAACCAAGAACTTGTCTTTCGTTCAAGACTCTATCCTCTTATCCAGCCTCGACTATGGTAGTAGCCCAAATGCATCCGAAACCTATGGCAGCAGTGGCGGTAGCAGCACCCAGTCACACTCTTATTTCTCAGATTCTCGCGACATCTGGAAAAACTTTCTCCCATCGGCGGCCGCCCTTATATCAAACTCCGCAACGGACACTGTGTCAGCACCATCGTCCGTTGGAACGTCTTCGTCTTTGTTTATGGATTCGACAAAGTCAGGGCGTCCTGGAAATGTTCATGAAAATCTTCTTTCATCTCTGTCAAGCTCTGACTTTATGGAAGAGCTCCCAAACAGCAGCTCGGTAGCACGGTTATCATCCACTTTGTCGGTGCATTCCGGTGGTTCTTCCTCCGTTTTCTTCAACTCGATCTCGACTATTGCGACGTCCACTGGTGGATATTGGGACTCGGTGGTGAGCGGCTTTGGAAATACAACGGATGACACAACATCTCCATCGGGGGGCGACGTTGACTATGATTTTCATTTGGAGGATGAGCTCCGGGTTTCGCTTGGGCTGGCGATTCTCTTTTGTGTTGCATATGGGCTTGTTTTTGTCATTGGGATTATTGGAAACTCGTTTGTGGTTGCAGTTGGTAAGCCTGAATTGAATTTCAATGGAGTTTTGTCACACTTTAACTACCGTCAAATTTTCATCTTTTTAGAAATAAATGTTAAAAAGTATCTTTTACTAAAATTTCAGTTTTCCGTTCTCCTCGGATGCGAACACCAACAAACTTCTTCATTGCGAATTTGGCCGTTGCTGACCTCCTCGTAATTCTGCTATGTTTGCCAGCAACTCTGATTGCCAATATTTACTCAGGTTAGTACCAATTTTTTTGGCTATCGCATACGTATGTATACCTACATAATTATTTGGAATAGGTCAAGAGATTAATTGTAATGCATAATAATAATTCAGTGAACCTGAACATTCTCAACACATCCATTGCATCTAACGACAGTCATTACTGGCATAATCATTTGATGGTATCGCAAAAGCATTTTGAACATGATCCAAAACGGAAGAGCTTCATAATGCTTATTTTAATGGGACTTCCCCTCTCAACTCAAATAAGTAGTACTTTCTCATGAACCGATGAGCTTCCCCAATTTCAATGAGCCCAGAATTTAAATAAGCTCATGTAGGATAATGTGGTTTCGATTGTGGCTTTTGAGGTTTGACTTGTGCACCAGTCGCAAGATTTAAATTTGCTGTTTCCACCCGACATGACCATTAAATGAACAGCCATTCTCAAAGTTTGAACATGAATGATGGAGCCAGAATAGGCTCATTTATTGCAGCTAAAAGTTGTAACCCATGTACGATAGAATCGAATAGTAAGGATAAGGAGATGACTTTATTACGAAGAAAGTTACTTCCGCTGTATCAGATTTCCCCAACGCCACATTATCCTGGAAGCAAAGAGCACAGTCTCTCCAGATCTAAGCATAATCTTGATGGCAATTGTAATACTGACAAATGAGACCGTACGTATGGATTATGTACGTCCCTATGCTACGGGGAAAAAGTTTTCCACTCATTTCCCAAAAAACGGAGTTCCAATTACGAGAACGAAAACAGGAGAGTGTAATAATATCATATCAACTGGCTCTTCCCTGGAATCCCAGAGATGCAACTCTGGTGTTGGAGACACGAATGATGCATAATATGGATAATAAAATGGCTCTTTTAGTTGCATGCAATCGCCATTACATATAAAAATAAAATAGGTGAGACACTTTCAAGACCGGGATCAATATCCGTCGCCAGTGTCGTAAATATTAAATTGAATTATATTTTTTGTGGGGAGGAATTGATTTTCATACTATAGCTTGAAGAGCGTTGTCGATGATGATGACCTAAAAGTAACAGCGCTACAAGAAGACCATTTTTCGAAGGAGTGTGGGAAGATATAGAGAGAGATGAACATAACTCATCATAATGAACCTTTTCAAGTTTCTCAAGTAAATAAAATTAGCCCATCTAAAATAATTCTGCCTGGAATCCTCTCACATTATCATATTAATACACATTTTCATTTACAATAATATCACGTGCCCATATATTAATGTAGCAGAGAGATAAGCACTGTCATGTACAGAGTAAGTTATCGACTTTGGTAGACTAAAAGAAGATAAAAAATAGCTTCTTTCTATGAGATAAAGTCGTTCTCTGGATTATTTTTTTGCCTCTTCTTCTTCAGTAAATCTTCAATTGCATCTAGAAAAGTTTTTGGGCACGTACAAATGAGACTAAAGTTTATACGTATGAATGTGGTATGTACTACTCACCAAGAAATAATAAGGTATAACACTGTGATTTCTGCACAAAAAATAGTGCCTTGAGAGAGATTCTTCTTCTGCGTCTACACATAATACAAAGCTTACACTTGCTTGTGCAAAAGATAAAGATGAAATTGCGAGTAAATTTTTCAGATAAATCTGTGCGAATTTCCCTGTTTTGGTGTTCAAAAACCTATAGCCAAAGTCAGTGTGTTTATTTTTTGGCCGTTGCAAGATTATGGGTAAAGTGTAATTGACAATAAATAATTCAGATTTTGTGGTAGTCTGAAACATAAAGCACGGACCTATGGACTTGTTGGAGATATGCCATGAATTATTAATGCTTACAAGAGCTAACTTTACTTTGATGAAAGAAAATGATCCCCTTTGTGCAATAACGTGGCAAAGACAATTTGCAATAAAAATGAATGTTGTTGTCGCAAAAAGTGTGAAAAGTAGTAGATTACTTTGAGCTGTACATAAATATGTAAGCAGGTTGCACTGCATCAGCAACCTCTCATCTATAAAATATAGATGAGACAGTTAATTTGTAGACAGGCAGATCAACTCGGATAAGCCCAAAATAAATAAAAAATAATAACTACATTAGTTCGAAAACTGCATTAAACTTGTTCGCTTAAACTAAAATATGTTTAACCTTTTGAGACTTTGTAGTTAACCCTAAGGCAACTCTGTGCTACTTTTTATTTGCATTAAAAGCTTTCAGCATTGATCGGCCATTGACATCCTCAATAAAATATCGATTGAGAATCTTTCCTCAAATACTTTCCATGTACTTAGGTAACTGACCAGTGAAAAAAATGAGGGATCAGAATGAGGTCTTGCGTGAAGTCGGTGAAAGTATTACCTTTTGTATCTATAGTTTTCTATAACCGACTCCAACTAAAAGATTCCCCTTTCGTTTTGTAACAATAATGAAAAGTGGTCAAGGGTGATTACCACTTTCACATTACCACATTATTATTTTTATATGTTTTGTACTCTGGCGCAATTTGTATTTCATATAATTTTTTTGTTAGGGAGCTTCACTGAGAATCCTTCCCAGCTTTTGCTTTTATTGGGCTTTCAAAAGCTCTTTGGGATTACAGTAATTTCATGGACCGGAATCCAGCCAGTCATCCATGAACATTTCATAATACAAGTATAACATGCTTCAAGTAATGATGTAATAAGAAGGTTGGAGCAAAATACCATCTTTTTTGCCAAAGTACATACAGTCATCGAGACCAAAGCCTTAAAAATGCTCTCTTTTTTTACTCAAGATTCACAATTTTTGCAAACATTCAAAACTTTTTTGTTGAGCATCGCCTTTGTAACTTTGTTTTGATGTGGTCATCTCCGTCACACTCAGTCAGACCTCTTTCTCCAAAGTATGGAAGGGTAAATGGACAGTGATGATGAAGGAACTGTGGTAGTCTTTCTCAAGTCTATGCCTTCCTTTTTAAGTGCAATGCAATGCACGTTTTCGTTTCCAAAGGAGGAAATCGTAACCAGAAATAAAACTATAAATATAAAAACATTTACTTTGCTGCCTTCGCAGAAAAAAAATCTTTGGAAGAGGGGCTAAAACTGTTTTAGTGCACCCTAAGAAAATGCAATAAAAAATAGTGCTAGTTCTGTTCTCATTGTAAAGAAAGGATTTTTTTTACAATGGTACAACTTTTTTCTTAAGTTTTTCTTCATTCCTCGTACTTTTTTTTCTTTTCAATATTATCAAACGTATATATCGTTTTATGTTCTCATTGTATTCTTTCTCGGTATTTTACGAGTTGATATCTCATTTTGGTTTGGCGCTGTTCGAGTGAAAGTACGATGCAATTTTTATAGGGCTCGTGCATTTTTTTGTTTTGGGGTGAGCTCTGGTAGCACCTACAATGCGAGACTTGTGAAATGTTCACAATGGAGGAAGGAGAAAAAAAAGTTCATGTCGAATTAAAGTATGGTCAGTTTTCTATTACCACAATAAAGACATAAATACATGTGGCGAGGACTAGACAAATTGCCTCTTTGCCCCATTAATTAAACCGAGGGTTGTAGGGAATGCCAAAGAATGCAAATATTTCCCTAGCCGAAGATAATTTAAGCCAGACCTAGGACAAGTTTTTTCTGCTTTCGTTTTTATTCACAGCTCCCTTTCTCAACTTTTTTTGGGCTGCATGTATCTACTAAGAAAATTGTCGGCTTTGGTGCTCTTATTGTCTTTGTCATTTTGAAGGAATTATTAGTTGTTTAACTGGCAGCAAAGTTGATGTATTCCCTACAGTGAAAGTTTGGTCTTTTTGATTAGTTATATCTCACGCTAGTTTAGTGTGCGTCAATTTAAAAAATGGGGAGACTTTTCCTTGTAAAATCAGGCCCCATGAATATGATTACATTCATGATTTGGATGTACAGCAGAGACAGTGCTTCAAACTATGACCTACTTTGTTTATACCCCGCTACAGCTAAAAGAGGGAAAGTTTTTCTTGGCTTTCTCTATGGCAAAATTTCCTGTCCTTCCCATACAAAAATCTAGTTGTCCCAGTCAGCTCCAAAAAGAAGGAATTTAATTCACTTACTTTTTTGCATATTTACCTGGAACTCCATCATAATAAAAATAAATGGCAGGAAAAACAACATTTCTCTTCGTACCCAAATGCAACAACTTTTGCAGTTAGGCGCAGGACTTCCATCAGAATTATAGGTACGCCGACTCTCGGCATTGCTTCATGCTCTAGAAATGCTTATCACTCGCATTTTTTGCATCATCATCATCATACATCACTTCGGATTAAAAAAACGACTTTCAAATCTTGGATTCACTTTCTCATGCAAATACCCGACTACGCATACATAGCACATACGTAGTTACGTAGTATATGCACTTTGGACGAAATATCATTTCTCTAGTAAAGAACAGGCTTTCTGATGGACTTTTATTTCGCTATTAGTATGCATTAGAGGAGGCATATGATTTCATTATATACTGGCCAAACACCTTTAACTGCCACCTGTACAGTATATTACACATGGACGAGCCAAAATGGGTTCATTAAACATGCTACCTTTTCAACATGAATGTATAAGCTCATTTTTATTGCACTTGCAATACAACCATATATAATACGTACATCGTCGTCTTTATAATTATAACATTCTAATGAGACTATACCTAACTCGAGTACAACCTATCATTGCCAGTGAAATGATGATGAAACAGAAAAAAACGCTAATAAAAGTGAAAGTTGTGCCTTAGAATGCTCAGGCATTACACTTGTTACTTTCTCCCTTAATATAATAAGGACAGAGATGTGGTGGCTCATGCACGGTGCCATTCCAATTCAATTTCGCAAAATTACTCTTACATGTTATGACGTTCTACATACTACATACACACACAGATACAGTGTGACAAAGGCAAGTTGATAGTTTGACCAGTGCCAGTAGTACCGCACTTATGCAGACGTAAAGTAAATAAAGGGTTAACCATGTATGTACATCCCCTACTCACAGAATATGTAATAGTCGTTGAATGAAGGAAAAAGTTTGAATGAGCAGTGGTGGTGGTGCAATATGCAATCGTCTAATAATGGTCTTTGTCGTCGTCGCTCTGTTCTTTCCTGTGTAATGGTATGAAATAGCTCTCTAATAATATGCTTCTCTCCCTCTCTTCTTCTTCCCAACTATCAGTCTTCTTCTCTATTTGGCGGCGGAGACGAAGAAGAAACGCTCAAGTGTGAGGTTGGAGTTGGATTGAACAAAGACATTTTACTTTCAAAGTTTTTACGACCACCTAAAGCCATAACAAGTATCATTTG
>JAHZMY010000241.1:4067-16618 GCA_027743915.1 Seira sanloemensis
CTAGTTGAGCCTGTGCCAATGACTGTAAGAGTGAAAGTAAAGTAGCCCTGTGGCAATCTCCTCGAGTCCTTTCGTTTGAAGAAGTTAATACTTTGTGTGTACTAAAGCACAAGCTGGAAAGGCGAGTATATGGCTACAGATGATGATGCAGCTGGAGCTTTGCTCGCTTTTCATGACTAATTAATGAAATGAAAACGAGCGTAACTAACACGGCAAGAAAGGCATCTCATCTGGAGTTACCTACGCGTTTACTTAAGTACAGATACATGCTATCATTTAATAGAGTGCTTTTTTCTCCTCTCTCCTCTCAAACCAGAGTCGAAGACGACACAAAGTGAAAGTGTACGCTGGAGAAATATATACATATACGCACGCAGGACAACAAGACATGATCAAGAGAAAGTCACTCAACTTGTGATAATCATACTTATACATCATTTCGTTCATACAAGTTTTAGGCACATTCTCTCATTAGTAATGTGATAGCTCAGCTCATTCATGAGAGGATGAGTAAGGCCGAATTAGATACATATAGGAGCAAAGCATATGCATATTGTTTGTTGATAAAATGTTGTTTAGAAAGTACACATTCTTTTCTGGCGAAAGAAAAACGTCAACCCGTTTACAACGCTGCCGAAGACGAGAGGAGAGAATGTAATGCAAAAGTATCTCTCAAAGGGCCTCAGCAAAAGCTAAATACTTATTTATTATGCATAGCTCACTCAAAAACTTTTCCACGTTTTGTTCCCTTTCCACATTACAGTTTTTGGGACAATCCCAAAAAAACGGGAGAGGGAGCAACCATGTTTTCTCCTCATCATTTCATAATCCTGTGCACACTTTTGGAAGCCTTCCCGATTTTGACGACTATGTGTGCAGTGTGTGTCTGCTCGTAAATATTAAGAAATCTTGTATTATTTGAATAAACACGGAGGACTAATTGCAAATTTCTAGAGTGAAAGTAATACGGGAAACGGAGAATGCCAACAATTACAAGGAGAAATCTAGTCTGGCTTTTCATGCGTCTGCACGAGAAGGCAATTAATATATCACATATAAATGTACGGTACCTAGTATCATTTACCCATAAGAACAAGCGGGTTGGAGTTGGCTTTAATTTCTCTTCTTGTATTAAAAGTTACGCAAGAAGAGCCATTTGAAAATACACCTTGATTATTACGATTTGGACTCTGTGGGCGTACTTGTTTACGTATTGAAAGCACTGATTTTGATTAGCAATTGATACAAATTCTCGCTCTGCTTTTAAATTATCATTAACACAATACGCAGTCAGAAGTTTTGATTAATTGTATTGAAAAACGATGATTGCAATAGTCTATAGATATACCTATGTATGTATATGTATTGGAAGCATTCGAAGCTTTTTTTTGAAAAACCAGAGAGGGAAACAAATGACTACTTCCATGAATTGACTTTCACCAGGCTTGATTATCTTCCTTCTGTTTATGCTCATTTTCACGTAAGCCTGTAAACTAATACTGCTCTTATTTACATTGCTCTAGTAATTTAGAAAAGACAGTTTTTGTACCACTTCTGTCACTAGGCTCTATAAATGGGATAAACAAAACAACATAATTAGTAGTTTATCGCAATTTGTACAAATGATTATCAATATAATTACTCTCACTCCAAATAATACAAATTGAGCTTATTAGTGCGTCATTCCCAAAACCAATCTATATGTTCGCGTTTACTTGTCCATATTTACTTGTGCCTTCTTGAAAACACCCACACACATAATTAGTAATTAGTACGTTTGTGTAAACAATTTCCCTGATACACGAAAGTACGCTACTAGATCGAACTTATGTAACAAGCTATGCATATCATATTCCCGACACTGAACCAAGAATGCTTCCAAGAACTTTTTCATGCATTTCCAAAAACTACGATGACTGGAGGTTATTGTTGTGTATGTATACCCCCAGAAACGGAGTACATTGCATGCATGCTATCATTTCCTGTAATTTTTCCCTTTTATACATTTACTAACGCGGTATATATTAAAGGAAGATATGTATTTGAGTAGAAATAGATATATTTTTTGTTCGCCACAATTTTATTAAAACATACATAAATGCCTATTGTTTCAAATGCCTTTCTGTTGCATACATACTGTTGAAAATATACTACGTCGCACGAGAATCTTAGTCAGCATAATTTACATCATCAAAAGTGGAAACGGCAGCAGGATTCCAGACACATAGTGATGATTTTAACACTAGCATATTTTCCATCATCCTATCTGTAAAATAAACGAAAAAAACATCAGCGCAGTAAAACCAAGCAAGGATTTGTATTCCGTGTTAGGAAGCGCGGCGAAAAGTGAAACGCTGCGCTCATCAAATATACAAACTATAGATTCACGTGAAAACTCTGAAACTTGAGACATGCACATCAACACAAAAATAACAGCAAGGCGCTAACAAATGATGAAGCGGAAAAGTTCAAACCAAAAAACGACGCATTTGCATATAACTATAGTATATATCAATTCGAATCTGGCCAAATACTTTTAGGCAGTTATCAACAACCTCATCATCATCATCGTCAACGTTGTAAAAACGTGATTTTTTGATTTGTCACGCATTCTCATTATTCATGAGACCTTGTTACTTTACGATGACTAGGTAATACGGATAGAACCAAAAAGTCTACGTGTGCTTGTCTCAACAAAGTTGGAGAAAGCTGATACTACATGTATCCGTGTAGACAAATTATAGTTTCACAACGATAATTTCTAGTGTGCATTCTTACGACTCTGGATTTTTTTTTTTTGCTATAACCACTTTTTTGCATGAAAAAGTATCGTATAGAGGAGGAAACGATTTTTTTGGGTAACATGCTTTCTCTCAACTCTTAGCATTTGATTCACATGGGAAAAGGAGGGAAAAAAGTAAATTCCGAGTAAAACTATGTGTCCTTGCCCTGGCATGCTACAGATGAAAAACAAGTTAACCTATTTGGCACCGGTGCAAGCAAAACTAGCAAGAAAAAATACATACCTTTTCCGTTTTTGCTTGTTCTCATTTTGCTACCCATTTTCTACTTTGTATCAGGCCACAGTGTGACCTTCGCAAAAAGTGTATATAAGGCAGTAACAATTTTGAATGATTCTGGTGGTTGTGTGTGTGTGTGGAGATGGTACAGACAAGTTACGACTTTATCATCAGGAGAGCTTGATGAGGCAGAGTTGTTCTTTTGATTGGAATGCAAAAGGGTACGATCTTGGAGAAAGTTTTTCGCTTAAAAAGTCGCTCTCACAACATTTCCAACAACATGTATGTATGTATGTATCTATGTATATGAGTCAGCAAAAATTTATTTTATTTATAACCTTGGGTTTAAAAAGGGGACTCGCCTGGACACACAACTATGAAATGAATTTGTTTCGTGTCTCTCAGACCCTGTATCTCAAAGTCCTCGACAAAAATCCCAGAAGTCGACCTGTATCTTCTCTGTCCACATTTTTCAGCCGAAAAAGCACTAGTACTTTCCCCAGCACATATTTCCTTCAAGAGACACTCTGAAAGTTAACAACTCTTTTTTCTGTTGAACAAGACGTGGCGCTAGCACAATAAAATTTGGCTTGAGCATTTATCCACGTCGAGAAAGTAAAGTTGACTAGGAAAAAAACAAAAGGAGGCATTTCAGCATCCATTTACTTATTAAATTGAAAAGTTTTTTTTCCTTCTGAGTTAAATTGAAAAAGTAAAATAGACTTTCCTACTTTATCAACAAATTATGGCGAAAAAAAGTTTTGCCTGCCATCCCATACAAACAAATAACAAAGCCACTTAATGCATTCACATTCATTACGAAACATTGTCCTAAATTTTATGTACATGAGGGATTTTGAAGTTGAAAAATTCATGAAGTAAAAATTTACATTGAATTTTAATGTACTTCCTTCCTATCCAGTACCTTATTTTTGCACGTCTTCGAGTTGCGAGAGATGGAAAATACATGAATCATATTTAAAAAAAAACTCGCCACTATACTTTTTGAAAATAAAATACCTACCTAAAATCAGGCACATGGCACAAAATTCACTTTGCCATTTTTTCTCAAAGTCAAACTGACAATGTTTCAGGTGACAAAGATTACATCTGCCAATTCAATATCGAAAAATGCAATTATAATTAAACGCCATCGGCTTTGTCCAAGTTATTCTCTTGCGAGTATAAGGATCACTTTAAAACATTCTCGGTCCAGAAAAATCTTATCCTTTTGCAGACTACAATAATCGAATTGAACAAGACGTCATCTACACGGCGTTCTCTACCTCTTCAGCATTTTTTTCAGAACGAGATGAGTGAAGCACAAGAACAAAAGCGAACGAGCTACAAAAGGAAAGACATGGGAGCAAATCAAATCAAGCATAACTAGCTTGAAGGCATCTTTGCTTTTCCGATCCTGTGGTCGGGTCCATTTTCTCCCCGTTTCATTCCAGGAAGAACGAAAACATTCTCACAAAGTTGAGTGCTCTATCCTTCCTAAAAAACTTTCACTTTCTTCAGAGATATAAGCATTATCCCCTTGTTATCAGCAAAATTCGCAATACAAAGCATTTTACGACACGAAATGATTCCGAGTTTTTGATCTCCCTGTTTGCAGTACCACTAGTATTTTGCAGCTTTTTTTAGTAGAATCATCCTTTCTCCGGATTATACCGTTTGCGAGAAAATTCCGTACAAAAAGCGGTTTTGTGGGCTCTCCTTTTACTATTGACGCCATTATTATCATTATTATTCGTCGATTGGCTTCCTCAGAATTTCATAAATGTGGGAGTTTCTCCTGCATTCCCGCTATTTATTTGCCTACCGGGCTACGAAATCCTTCATAGACTTTCTCTTGCTGCTATCCCTAACAGAGTGGAAACAATTTTTCAGTGACCTCCTTCACTTTATTATATTTTCTATGCATTTTAAATTGCATTTTTACCCGCTACCGCTTAAATTTTAGTCCCTTTTCATATTTTACAACATCTTTTATCCTTGACATAATGCCTAAAGGCAGGGAAAGAAACGGGTATATCAAAACAAATGAAGAGTAAAAGAAGCGAATGTAAATGAATGCGCCTAACTTTTGAGGCAAAATGAAAATGTTAATAAAGCCGTTCTTCATACTTTTATATTGTCTTATGCAAATGAATTGTATATCACTAAGAAAGGTAAATGTGTAAAACGAATTATAAGTTTTAGTTAGTCGCATTAAAATGTAAACACATTAAAAATTCATAATTCCAAATACCCAAGCCTGTTTATCGAAAAGATCGTCTGAATGGCGTACGCACTAAATGTGGAAGTACGTATGCTGTATAACAAAATCCTAAATCACCATTTTAATTAAAAATCACCTTATCATTTAGTATACAAAAGGTTCACTGGCATTTATTTTTTCTACACTTTTAAGTACTAGCTTGCATAGTTAGTGCTGGCGCGTAAAAAATCCCACACATGGGTGGCAAAGCAATTTCTAAAGCTTACTTTTAACGAGACATTCAAACACGTGGCAGTAATTCATTTAGGTAATTGCATTTCAATGTCTACAATGCTAAATGACCTTGTGGGGAAAGTAGAACCTACACCGAATGTGTAATTATATTTCAAATACGAACATTTACTTATGTATGAGCTACACATTTTCAGGTGTCACTTTCTTCTATAAAGTTTTTAAAAAATGTGTCATATGTCATATGCCAAGCCATGTCTAAACGTCTGCAGAAAAAAATAACTTGTGACGTGTTGGATATCAATGCTTCCATTTCATTTCATCGTCATACAAAATCATACAAAATATTACTGTTCTGAATAGGTAATAGTAAATATGCGTGCGAAACCACCATCAATTTTTTCTACCAGAATCTTATTCTCATGGAACAAGAAAAAAATTCAGAAATTTTGCATTGCAAGCGTTAAGGTACAGACGTTTGCATGGTTTCTCAACGTCCGATTTTCGTGTAGAACATGATTCCAAGTCTCAATGAAAATTCTTACCGTTCCTTCACTCATTTTCAATTCCGCGTTTTCCACAATGCGCAAAATGTACACATGTGCCTTTATTGTGAGAGTCAATACTGGAGTGTAGTTTGGGGAAAAATTGAGCCCGAGGGAGGAGACTCCAACAAAGCTACAGCGGTTTTTGTAGGTACAAAGAAAAAACAGATTTTGCACTTTCCTTTCCAGATTGGTGGTTTTTTTTTCAGGAACCACTTCAATGCTTACAATTAACAAGGTACTTTTTATGTTTCATTGAATCTCTCTTCCCAAATTTATTTATACACTTGAGCCCAAAAATATATGCATGCAATGAGCATTAGAGGACGTGGTAATAAAAAAAACTCATGCATATGTCTGGCTCCTTAGCTTGAAATAACCGGATTTTTTTCAAACGTACGTAAGTAATTTATTTTGTTGCGATTATGACGTAGTCGGATTTTCTTTCTCGCCAGTAGTTTTAATTATACCGTGATTTTTCTTATATCCTGAGTCATAACTCGTAAAGAGGCTTTTGATGTAAACCAGGAGTACTGGAAAGGAGGTGTGCAGTCGTCCCTAGCAGTGAGAGTGAGGTAAACTTTCACCCGTAAATTTACAGAGAAATAAACATATGGAATGAAACAGGAAGAATACCAACTGAGATGACTTTTTTGTCCCATTCGAAAAGAAAATTAAGTTTCTCATTCAATTTTCTTGTGAAGTTTATAATCAAGCTAGCGAGCTTCGTATTATACAAATCCAAATGATGACTCGATGACGCAAACGCTAATGCTTCCTTTGGATCTTTACTTGTAATACAGCATTTTAAACCGTATATATTTTATTCAAAACGAATTTAAGTCAATTGAGGTATTTGATTCTTTCATAAAGAAAAAGAATTATTACTTGTCGATTTTTTTGACGAATGAACTGGCATTGATCACAAGTCTTAAAAATTTGCATAAGACTTGTAAGTTTATCAACCTCTTCAAACCAAACTATAAGAGCCTTAGGTTTGAAGGCGGATGAAAAATACTGCTGTATTATATCCCGACTAGAGCTTGAGGTCCCGACATTTAAAGAAATGTTTCACAGAGGCTCCATCATATCTGTCTCACAATCTAAGCTGAAATAATACGCTTAACTTAATCTCTTTACAGCCCTTTCTATAATTTTTGGACGGCGACCGCACGTGCAGACAAAACTGTATTTTTGTGATGAAGGGGAACGATAATCCGAGCTGAATTCATTACTTTGTGTCTCCTTCAATTAACCTCTTCATCTCTTTGGAACATAAACATGGTTAAAAAGCTTCGCAAACATGCGGTGCATTAATGCATCAAGCCGCTTTCCTTTGATTATGCGCTTCCCCTCCCTCCCTCCTCTCGGTGCGTTTCTTTCTCTCCAAGCAAAAGCCTCATCAACTTTCTCCAGGCGAACTCACTAATTACGCATGGCTTGCGAGATCATCCGTAAAATACAAAGTTGCATTGCTGAATATGCTTCTCTCTCTCTCCACGCAATTATTAAAATAACTATGATGAAGACGCATAAAAAGTTTATTAGAGTCGTATAAGAACAAAATTAAAATGCGTTTCATCTTTCCCATGCTCCCAGACGAGAAGACATGAATATGAAGATATAGATGCAAAACAATGTAACTTGAAGCTAAATATACGTATGCTGACCCGGTAAAACCTGTTCTCATCAGTCCTTGTTCGTCAGTGAAATCTTGCGCATATAAATTGTAAGAATTTTCACGCTAAAGTTCACAGCAAAGAATCCAGCAAAGCTTGTTATCTGCAGCCAATTTCGATCTATTGAAAAAAAACTTTGTCCAATTTGTCAAAATTTGGACGAGTTTGATTTTAAAAATAAAAACGCGAAACTGTTTTTAAAAAATCAAGTCGATGGAAATTTTGGTTTCATATTTATACGTAGATTTGCGACGCATTTGGTGATTTCCAAACATATACATACATACATATATACCTATGAATAATTTTTAGAATATATTGCCTGAAGATTTTTATCGTGGGTTGAAAGCCAAAACTTAAGTCAGGTAGGCGAAAGGTTGCAAACCTTTTTCTATGATTCGGAAAAAAATACAATGGTATCCAAGTTTAGACTTCACAAAAAGTCAACATTTTTTGCAAAAAGCAGAGAAATGCTTTGACCTTTTTACACAAATTCTAGTCCATCGCCCACGATCATCTCTTTTGATAAGACTAATATTGAAACAGCATGAGGTCATTACTTCCGAGTTTGCTTCAGCTTTCTAAAAACTACAAGATGTAGGTATAAGTCCAACCCGTACTTTTACTTCACTAGTAAAATATCTACGAGTGAAGCAAATGTTGCAAAATACGCATAGGTAAGAATTTGTAAAAGCCTTTTCGATCTGTATGATGGCCGATTTGGAGTACAGTAAAGTCATTAGAATACCATTTCCTTCCTTTTATTTGCCTCATATAAAGGTGCACATTTTCTTCATTTTATGGCCAATATTACATCATTCACCATTAACTTCCCCCTATAGGATATATATTTTGGGACTTTTATGTGCTGGCTCAAATTGACGAGAATGCGCTTTGTATTTGGTAAAAAATAAGTGCAAAAATAGGCAATTTCTGACGATTTACAAACACGATTTACGTCATAATATAAAATTGGCTGCAATAAAAGTCGATTAATCAGAATCCCTTCCTATGAGCTTGGGCTTGGAGCTAGTACGTGAAAATACGATAGGTATTTAATTCCCCGTGTATATTCTTACTGAGAGTATTTGATACAATTTTAAAACATTGGGTATACCTACTTTTCATACCTTGTGAAAATGAAAATGTAGCACAGATTTGAAAAAAATGATTGCATGCATAGCGAGTTAGATATTTGCATAAAATCATTGAAAAGCTAGTTTACTATCAGGAAAAACTTTTAAAATGTGGTATGTCTTCAGATCCATTTAGTGTTTCTTGAAAATGTGTGTGGTATTTAAAATGCATGTAATATGCAGCGTTTGCTTTGTCCAACTATTTGCTGCAGCAATTAGTCAAAAATCCAGTCAGTAAATGCAGTTTTCCAGAAAAGAGTCATTTAGAAACTCCAACTCTACACGTCAACGAATACATTTTAACGTACGTATGTAGAAATTACCAAGAGAAGTAAAAAAAGCTATTGCTGCTTTCACCTACGAAAAATTTGATACATTGATGACGTTATAGAAATTGTATTCCACAAATATTAAATTATTCGAAAGAAAAATCCTGTAAAATTATCGATGACTGTTCGCGATGGCAAAAAAGGTCAATAAATACTTACTTACATTGATGACGTTCTAATCTTCAATTTGTTAATAAAAGGATTACTTCCCGGTATATCTAGGAAATATTTTAATAATGCTAATACTAATACGATTTTTAAAAGCCATTTTGTTTGTCGGTTTAGACTGCTTCTCGAAAATTTCCAGCACTGCTATTTAAGTAAAGGCCTAATTTTCTCTTGCACATATTGTAGAGCAGATTTCAAGGATTCAAAAATGCATAGGAATGGCTATGATCGGAATCAGCCTGTAGTCGCAATCTTTCATTCTGTAAAAGGTAAATGGATTTTAAAGATTTTAAAAACTATTCGAATGTATGTGACGTGTAGTCTGTTCTCCTTTTACGGCTGATATGGTGTAACCTTTAGTGAGTGCGAATCCCGGGAAATAAGCATTCCCCTATATTAAACCTTGATCAAGACGATTTTAAAAAAAAACATTCACAAAGAGGGTCCAAAGTAGAGAAAGTGTAACAAAATATCATCGGGCTCTTTTACTGCTTTTTGCTTTTTGCAGCACAACGCGATAAATAAAGAGGATACCTTGACAAAATCCATTTATCCCATATGAAAGCGCGCATGATTTTCTCTTTAGAGTGTGTATTCGAAGAGCACCAGATGCATGTAGGATTTGAGAAAAATTGTATATGATTTAAGATTTAAGGCCACGCGTAGGGACAGTTTCACAAAAATCAAATAAAAGAGCGGCCACTCTCTTTCACAAGCATTTTCTTTCCCCATTCATATTGCCAGCCAAATCAAAGGACAACAAGAATTTTTTTTGGAAGCGAGCCTAGTTCTAGTTGAATATATGAGAAGGAAACTCGATACACAGTGTGCATTTACTATAGCAGAGCAAACTTTCTCTCCAGAAATTCTCCACGAAATTAGACTGGAGCGATGAAAAATACACAACAAGCTGAGCTTTTTCTCTTCAGTGCTACCAACTCCACATTGTCTCACTTCAATTTTATGAAATGTAAATAGAGTCAAGCCATTCTGCATCCTGCTTACACATTTTTATCATATGATGCCCTTTTTTATCGTACTTTAAGCATAACCAGGCCTTGCTGTAAAAATAACAAGAAAATACGACAGAATGCACATTTGGGAGAAAGTTGTATCAATTTTTTTCTCGTTCCCACTGAGCTCGTAATGCACGATGATGAGGACTATGTTGCATAATAAGGAGAGGAAGCGGAAAAAAGTGAAGCAAAATCTTATTAAACGCAATACTGAAAAATGAGACTTTGTGATAGATAAAAGCTCGTTACAATCATTTTGCCCGCGAAGGCGACACACTGCGTGTATCCTCCCACTTGGAATGTGATTTCATGCTACGTCAATTTAGTCAGTGCATGCAAATACCGGAAAGTACCGGAAAAATGATAGAGGCTGTTATTTTTGTATCGTCGGTTCCAAATCGAAAACTACAAGATTCAAGGTTGAAACGTGCACATGCCTTTAATCATGTACTACAAAGTCCAAGACTATTGTGAATCAGGGTTTTGGAATTTTCTTTGTTGTATCTTCTTGCTTACGTTTGATATAAAATATATTAATATAATATTAAATATATTAGTGAAAAATAAACTCATTAATGAAATGAAATAGTAAATTAACTTTCTGGAGGAAGCCTGTAGACTATAATGTAGTTTTTAAAAGTATCTAGTTTGTATGCCATCCTATCAGTATCCTATTTATAACTCGGATACTTTCTCAGCTCCATTCGTGCTATTTGGCAGCATTTTAAATTTTAATAGAATTAGCATATCATTTCAATAATTAAAATATTCAAGAACATCGCGAAATCATGCTCAGAATTGACGACAATTATTTCATTTTCCTTAATTCGTATTACACACTAGGAGTACTGTAAATGAGTATATCAGCTTGATTCCCTTTTTAATCCGTTAGTGTGCTTATAACAAAATAATATTCTTTCATTGAAAGGGAGCATCTCGTCTCACAAGTTTAAGTCACTTTAAAAGACTGATCTCACGTTCCGCTCTGCGCGTTTCCAACTGCAATTCTTATTGGTAATAAACTTATCAACCGAAATTTTTGTTAGGGGAAGCAAGAAGCCATGCATTTATTAGCCTCAACTGACAAATGTCTTCTTTAAAGATTCAGTGCATCAGTGGCAAAAACACTATGTAAACTCCTTGACAAAATTAGCATAGCAAAAGTGCAACAAAATGCTCCAAACTCATTTCCCGTTTTTTTCTTTCATATTCACAGTTCAGTGCACGTCTACTCGATTATGGGTCTGTGACAGGAGAAAATATATAAAACCAACTTTGCTGCACGTAACAAAACATTCATGAATTTTCCGTCTCCGGGCAATGTCATTCATGATGATGTCCCAGCATTTCCATCCTTTATTGTTATGCAGCTCAGAACAACACCTGCTTTCCCTCCCCCTTCTTAATCCCCTCGTTTTTTTCTTTTATTTGATGTTATTAATGCCACAAAGCAGGAGGAGTGGTTTTCAGTACGTAACACACACTAAAACGATGGATTTTGTGTAAAAGAGGGGATTTTCACGAGACGTGAAATATTTTAGAATACGCGATTAGACAAAAAGAGAGGGGATTTTGCTAGACGTCAGTCATTCCTTTGCCTTGTGGAAATTCTGTACGTTGCCCATGTCACTGTCAAGGCAAAAGGAGCAACCAAAGCGGAGTTGTGTTCTCTCACGTCAAAACAGCCATGAATACATTATGTACGACAAAAACACAAATATTATTAAGACTTGAAAGTCGAAGTAAAAGCAAGACATTGTAAAGAGAAGGAATTTTTTAAAACAATGTATTCTTACCAATACATATTTTGAAATTTGATTTGAAAACGCAACTTAAATTTGGATAAACTACCTATAGTTGACTTAGGTAATTGCATTTGAGATGCGTGTTTTTGTGAATAAACAAATGAAATGCAAAAAAGTCGGATGTAATGTTCCCAATAACCCCTCATATTAATGCAAGTCCGCTATTTTCACACCTTGATATAACTACATAGATGCATGTATATATGTATTAGACCAACAACAGTAAACTATGGTTACTACATTAACGAGAGGGATATAGACACGTCAAATAAAGTTAATAGAGGTATTTCGGGCGGAGTGCAATCCCGAATTGCGCTCTGAAACTGCGTTCTGAGATCCGTCAGAACGCAGTTTTCATAGCAATCCTGAACACAATTGTCGTGTAACTCGGAGTTACG
>JAHZMY010000242.1:1541-13890 GCA_027743915.1 Seira sanloemensis
CAAGACAATCTGAGGTAGCATCAGTAGCGCTAGTCAGCCAAACAAACGACACAGATGACCTACGACGGGCAATAAATAGCCTAATTAAAGAGGTTAGTAGACTCAAAATGAACTCGACTGACACAAGTCTAGAGCGGGAAGCACTTCCACACGGTGTTAGAGCCACCAGACAGGACCAGGCACTTGGCCCTCCTCCTCCACAAAACAGAGGAAATTTTCAGGATAAGCCAAGCCAAGCTCAATACAATGGCTTGAGGGAACAAAATAATCCCAACCATCAAGGATTACAGTGCAGATACTGCTTTAACTTCAATCATATAGCGAGAGATTGCAGAAAGAGGAAGAGAGACAATCAAATGAATACACAGGGCTACGGAGCACAAGGAGGTCGGGCTACAGACCACCAAAATTACAGAAACTCTCCTCCGCAAAATTACTGGAGAGGTCAGCCAAACCGTGAGCAAGGCAACTACAGAGAGAATAATGCTCAGGGAAGGGACAATTACAGACCACAACAATTTAGACCAAATTTTCAATATGACAGAAATAGAAATGCATACGGTCAAGGCCAGAGAAATGGACAGAATTACGATCAGGGATACGCGAGACAAAGTAATCAGATGCCTTCAGCCTTCGGCAGGCTCCCGTACCCTCCCGCACAGACACAACCACAATTTCAAGCAAAAAACTGAATTCGGCAGGGGACAGACCCCTGCCAACAAACGCAAAAAAGGAAGAAGACAACATAACACATTACATAAAATCAGAAGTTAAAAATGCCTTACAGAATTTTCTTTCGTCAAACACATATGTACAGTCACATAGAGAAAGGGAGCCATTCATAAAAATAGAGAGACAGAGAAATATGACAATCAGCATCAGCATCACATTACCCCTACACAAAAACACACTCCTCATTTACTCCAACACTAAGAGCTAGCGTTGCTCACATCCCACTAGAACATGAAAGAGAGAGAGAGAGCGTAACGAAGGAAACTCCCCTTTTTCACGACTCAACATATTTCTCAGCGAGAGAAGAAGAAGAGCAAAACCTTTTTTTTCCACGTACAGATGAACATAATGACAAACTCAGAAATGAAGATGAAAACCAAGAGCACAGAGCAGCTCCTTTCTCACTGGTAAATAGTAATACAACAGACCAAAATCACACTTCCATTCTTTTTCTGCGAGGAAAAAAGGCTAACACCAATGCTAATCATCATCAACACATTTCTTCCTCAGACTTGACAGACAATTTGCATGTTCAACAGGCAAGAGAGAAAAATGACGATGACTTTTCATTCACTTTGAGAACTCATCAATTCGATGAGAATGCACCGGCCATAAATTTGCAAGTAGGAAACACAACGGTTTCTGCTTTAATCGACACAGGTAGTTTTCTAAGCTTAATTTCAGCTCCTCTTCTTCCGAGAAATTGTAAAATTTTACAAAAAGTTAACATATCTCTAAAGACCGTGTCGAATGACAGGCTAGAGCACAGTGGCGTAGCGTTAGTTCCAGTCAAAATAGGTGAACACAACCTCATATATCCTTTTGTGGTGATGAGACACACACAGATTACTATAATTCTCGGAAATGATTTCTGTGAAACAATGAAAGCCGGCATTTCTCCTAACCAGAGATTTCTAAATTCTACCATAATTGGCTCCATTCCTATATGCTCATCCGAACAGAAAGCACTAAAAAAATTAGACCTAGATCAATACATTAAAGTGAATGGAAGGTCACTAAATGACCAAGAGGTAATTTACTCGCAAGTCCAAACTGTGAATTACGATGACGACACAGAGAAAGAAGTCGAAAATGAAGCAAAGACACCAAGTACAAAAATAAACACACAAAATCACAGTCCAACTGACATCCAGTCTGAATCAGACTCAGAATGGGAAGATATAGAGGATGAAAATATGCATGAATTAGGATGGTTTCTGAGGACGTCAAAAAAAGTAACGGTCCAACCAAAATCACGCACATTAGTACCAGTCAAGACCATGGGACTTTTATCAGGAAGGATAGCAGTAATAAGACCACGCGAGAACATACAAGCACGTATGGGATTACTCATTCCCAACGTAATAATAAGTGACAAGACAAAATATATCGAAATAATAAATCCTTTTCCACAAAGAAAATTCATTTGCAGAGACACGAAATTAGGCCAACTGACAAATTACATAATCGCAGAGGAAGCGGTCCCAATGAACCTTCCTAAAGCCGAAAACCATTGTGATTTAGGTGTCAGGGCAATTAAAAGCGAGGTACAACTTTCTCCAGAAGAACAGTTGTGCTGGGAAACACAGAAGAAAGCATTTAACATTAACCCAGAATTAGATAAACGAGACAAAAGAAAAACTACTACTGCTTCTGTTCAAACATAGAAAAGCATTTGCTAAATCTGACGACGATATAGGTAACATCACCGCCTTCTCGATGCCAATAGAATTACTTGATAAAACTCCCATTACAGTCAAGTCACCACGTTACTCGGATAAGGAAGCTGAGAAACTAGAGGAACACATAAAAGACATGCTAAGAAGAGGGATAATAAAAAAAAGCGAGTCTCCGTACCAAACTTTCATCTTTTTAGTAAAACAATACGGGACAAATGGGGAAATTAAATTCAGAGCATGCCTCAACTTCGTGGCTTTGAACGCCGTAACAAAAAGATTTCAGTTACCCACTTGCTGATGCCGAAAGAACAATCAGACGCATGCGAGGCATGAAATACATAACTAATCTTGATCTTTTACACGCCTACCATCAGCTTCCGCTGGAAGAAAAAGCACGGCCGCTCACAGCCTTTAGGGCACCTATATCAGGCCTTTATCAATTCCGTTTTACGGCCTTCGGATTAAAAAATAGCCCAAGATATTTTCAAAGAATGATGGATACTATTTTATAAGATCTAATTTCAAGCGGTCACATAAATTGCTATCTTGATGATACAAATGTCGCGACACCTGACATTGACACTCACTTCATACAACTTTCTCTCCTTTTATCGCGATTCGAAGAATACGGAGTAGTAGCAAAACCTCAGAAAGCATTCTTCATGTTTCATAAAGTACGATTACTAGGTCAAGATGTCTCCTCAGACTCGGTAGGTATAACTGACTTTCACAAGCAAGCCATCTTGAAACTTTCACCACCGACAACTCCAAAAAAAGCACTTTCTCTCATCTCTTTCCTTTCATACTTCAGAAAATTTGTCTTTAACTTCACGGCGTTAGCAGAACCAATTAGGAGGGTTACCACTCTCACCCCACACAAATTTCACTGGGGAGAAGAACAACAGGAGAGCCTAGACACACTTAAAGATATCTTAGTCTCATCAGGGACCTTGGCCCACCTCGATCCCAACTTGCCAGCAATAATAACCACGGACGCGTCAAAAATAGGCCTAGCTTTAGTAGTGGAACAGATCCAGAACGAAGTGAAAAGACCAATAGCTTTTTGGAGCAGAGCGCTCACACAATCGGAAAAGAACTATTCAATTACAGCATTAGAAATGCTTGCTATATGCGACGGTTTAAAACATCTGAGGTACATATTAATAGGCGTAAAACTACAGATTCAGACTGACCATTCTTCTTTGACGCACATTATAATGTCAAAGAAACTGGACATCGATTTACCAGCTCAGATAGTAAGGATGAGGCTCTGGCTAGAACAATTTGATATTATCAGCTGTCAGCACATCAAAGGCTCAAAATGTGTGGCCGATTACCCGAGTCGCAACCCCTGCTTTCCTCCACCGACTGAGGGAAAGGAAGTAGCTAATGTAGTAGAGATACCTACATATACAGTGAGATTAGACAGGCTGAGAGAGGCACAACAGAGCGACGAGGAGACCTCCCAAATAATTCAAGAAATAGAGAGAAAACAAGTTGGTAAGAAAAGTAAGAACTGCTTTCTCCAAGATGGTATATTAAAATTCAGAAAGACAAGGTTTCACTTTCCCCAGATTTATCTACCCACTACACTAAGACTCGAGTGCATGACTTCATTTCACGATAATATGCCATATTTTCATCCAGGAATATCAAAAACTTATCGTCTCATATCCGAGAAATTTTATTGGTACGGTTACAGAAAACACATTTGTCATTTCGTTGCATCATGTCTTAGCTGTCAAAAATACAAAGCGAGACATCAGAAAAAACCCGGAATGATGGTGCTGGGAGAAACTGCATCCGGCCCCGCAGATACATGGCAAATAGATACGATAGGCAAACTTCCCACTAGCGGAGGCAAAAATCATATTATAGTAGCGAACTGCGCATTCTCTAGATATTGTGTAATGAAAGCAGTGAAGGAAGTAAAAGCGAAAGATATAGCTACATTTGTAGTTTATGACCTAATTTTACCATTCGGGGTCATGACATCTTTAAAAATGGACGCGGCCTCATCCTTCAAGGCCGAAATGATAAGGGAAATATGCAAAATTTTAAAAATAGAACGACTATTTGGTAGTACTTGCCATGCAATAAGCCAAGCCATAGCCGAACGCTCGCATGACGTAATAAATACGAAATTAAGAAGCGCAATTGAAGGCAAAGTACATTCTTGGTCCAAATTAATCAAATTCATACAAGCAAGCATAAATTTAACACCAAATATCAGCACTACTTTATCTCCTTTTCAAATAATGTATGGCTATCAACCTCGATCCATATTTGAATGCAAACTCGGACTACCACGAACACGACACAATAAGGACATATTTAAACAGATAGAAATAGCGCGTGACATAGCTAGAAAGGCCATCGAAGGAAGCAAATACCAACACGAAAAACAAATGAATGAGCGAAAATCTAACATTAAATTTGAAGTAGGTGATTTAATTATGATCGAAAGATATTACACCGAGCCCAATAAACCAAAAAAGTTAATGCAACAATTTGAAGGTCCTGCAAGAATAATTGCCGCATCCCCTGTAAATGAAGTGAATTTCAAGGTTGAGTATTTAGACAAGTCAAGGAGAGTGTTGAACTGGCTACACTGCGAAAAATTCAAGAGATTTATTGAAAGGAAGGAAGAGAAATTAGGTATAAATACATATCAGCAGGTTTCTCTGTCAGCAGAAAGAGAGAGAGAAACAGACCATTTAAACAGTAAGAAAGAATTTTCATGTACATCAACATCTCAAGACCAAGTTCAGGCAAGTGACAAGGACACACAGAGTCAAGAGACATGCACCACTCCAAAGGAGATGAGACAACAACCGGAAACGAATCCTTTCATGACCACTGCAAGTAGACATTTTTATGAAGGAAATGATAATGAACACTCTCTAAAAATTTCAAAACAAAATGCTGATGACACATACTCGGCAAAACAACTGACTTCACTCGAACTAAGCATGGTCAGCGATAGATGTCAAAATAATCCTTCGACTTCCCAAGCAATAATAAACAAGGAAGTGCCCACGCGCACCGACATTGACTTAAGTCAAGTCCAAGAGAGATCACAGAAATCATTAGATTCAGTCATAAATCAGTCAGACACTGGTGTCCGTCCCACACCACACACACACACCAAGCTTGACAGTGATAATCCTCAACCAAAGAAAAAGCCTAAGAGAAAATACAACACTTTCACACGAAGATTTATTAAGGCAGGGCAAGCATTACTCAGTGCATCCAAGTCTGGATATAATTTGAGAAGCAAGACCAAAAAATGAAACTCGCCATGGAAAATATTCCCTTTGGACTTGTCCTCATACTGGGCATAATAACAAGTGGGTGCTACGCTTCTTCAGTGCAATTACATAATGGAATCATTTTACAAAAAGAAGACAAAATATTTTATGAGTCAAGTGCAGTTCTTTTCTATTCCATCCCATTCCCTCCTCAAAACGACTTCCTTTCCTCTTATTCTTGTGAATCTGACGGTGATCATTGTGAGAAACTCGAAAGATTTAAAATTTTGGCCAGAGAAACACTCGCATCACTACGCATTCTGAATCCTACAACACACACGACTACGCACAACAGGGAAAAAAGAGGCATTGATATAATTGGAAGTAGCCTAGCTTGGTGCTGCTCCATCGCTACCAAAAAAGATACATCCATTCTCCAACTCAAAGAAGATAATTTAGATAGCACAGTGAAGAATCTACAGAACCAGGTAGCAAATGAACACGCATTTTTGATTAAAGAAAGCACGATTTTAAGTACATATTCAGAGCAGATGAAACAAGCAATCGAAACACAGAGAAAAGACATTTTGCAGCATTTCAATGAACTAGATAGAAGTAAAAATGAAATCGAGAAACATACACGAGTCTTAGAAGCAATAAATGAAATAGAAGCTATTATTTCGCACAGATTTGCAGAAAACATGATATGGTCACAAATACAACAAACATGTAATAATCACAAATTTCCAATGAATATAGTAGGCACGGAACGATTCACAAATGATTTACTCGCTCTGGAGAAGAAAATAGGTATACATGACACGGCGCGAGCCATCCCTGCGTCCAAACTGGCCGCATATCAAGTAATAGACACGACGCATTGCATTTACTCAGAGAATTCAGTAACAATTCAAACAAAAACCCCGTTAATTTCAAACACAGTTAGCTACGAACTTTTAAAAATACAAATCCTACCATTTTACTTCGAAAAAGGCATTCACACTCTCACATTGAATGATCACTTCATGATAAGGAAGAATAAGGAGAACATTTTTTCATTAAGCTCAGAACAACTAAGCACTTGTACCTCTCCTCACTCCCCTTTGTGTTACGTCACCCCTTACGCCTCTTCATTTAGTCATCATCAAAATTGCATTGAAATAATAAGCAAACCCACCTTCACTTTACATGAACTCAGACAAGCGTGCACGGTCACAAGCTCGATATATGACAAGAAGCCAATCATCATTCAAACTGGTTTTAATAATTACGGCATCATCTTCCCCGGGCAAACCATTAAAATTATGTGCGCGGCAGACAAGACAGAAAATTTCCAATTACCTTCAGAAGGAATAGCGATCATTTTGCTTAGCTGTGGCTGTAAAGTGATCGTTGCAAACATAATAGTAAAAGCACCCTTTCCATGCCTAAACTCAGAGAAAGAGTCAAAAGTACAACATTTTATTCCCTCCGCATGGTCCTCTGAGAAAGAAAACTTGAGATTGAATCACTCTAATTTGCCCAAAATTCTTCCAAATAAAATAAACACAAATTGGCAGCAAGAAATCCCAGTAGTCCAACTTTCAGTGCCACAGGCACCTATTTATGAAATACCTACTCACATACAACATACACCTCACGTTTCATTCATCACAGTATTAGTCATCATCATAATCATCATCGTACTAGGGATTTTTATCTATAAATATAGACACTTTGCAAAAAATATTCTTACTATCCTAAATCCTGCCACTTTGGCGACGACCATACTATCTGCAATTTTCTCTCACAATTTACCCATTACAGAAGCAAGGCACCTAAGTGACACAGTTAACAGCGGAGAAAAATCACCAGAGAAGATAGAATGCCAAATGGCACATTTTAGTCAACTCTTGATCAGCATTATTGCCATACTGACATGCTTATTTTTCCTTCAGTTAGTCATCTTCATTCAACTCAAAAGATCCAACCTGCTTAACATATTTCGGTTCAATTTCAAGCCATTCACAAAAGGACAAATGAAAATAACAACGATAAACGAAAGCGATCATCAGCAGCCAGCACAAGTCATAAGAATCCCACTTGGCAGAGTCTCTCCCGTTCAAAAGAGGTTCACAAGATCTAGAGAAGACCAAGTACTTCTCCTACAAAATTTAGCAGAGAGGACAATGAGCTTATCGGCCCTAAGTAATACGAGGGGAACAGAAAAATGAGTCAGGCTATTCCATACATGTAATCTATAGGATCATAAAATCATAGAAATAATTTAGCTCTCTCCCTAACTTACATCCTGTCAAAACGTACTGGTCACCACATTTTTTAGCCCGACTCGCTAAAACAAAGACCTCCTTTAAAAAAATAGACCACTGCAATCCCACACAAGAGTCATAAAATGAGAGAAGGCCCAAAATGCAGAGAAAAACTCGAGAAATTAACACGACACATCTTAAAACTCAGCAATAATGACAATCCCAGGGCAAAGGCCACCGTCACATTTCATGTACATACAATGCTGTAGATACGAGTAAAATACAATGTTTTAAATAAGCCTTATGTACATACTTGCATATCATAGTTTTTTAGGATAGCTTATTCATAGATATATACCAAAATAATTTTTTTCACGCTGGACCGGCAAAATAACGGCTGGAATATTCCTTCAAGTTTGTCAGTAGACCCACAGATCCCACAGACTCACAGACTAGCCAAATCCATGTAATTAATTTTACTCCAAAAAAAAACAAAATCATCCCTGTTATCCCCTTGTTCCGATTACGAAAAAAATTTTGTGACAATGAGTGAATCACGGAGTAGTGCCGCTAACCGTCAACGCGACGAGGCGATAGAATATTTCGATATACAGCTTCGTGCTGCGGCGTTCACAGCTCAAACCATAGACATTTCAAACCCTGCGTCAAACCGTCTAAATATAATATGGAACGCCTATATCACAACGCTAGAAACTTTCCGATATCAATTAGTGCATATTCGAGATAATGTGAGTAACATTGAATCTAGTGAATTAGAACTGGAAAATAACCCAGCTTTCCAGTCGTTCATGGCATCTCGTCAACCCATTCAAACAACCACCACGACAACTCCGTCAACGAGTGAGACGTCTCAGGACCAAAATCCTTTGACATCTACAGAAATACCATCGCCACCACCACCACCACCAGCAGCACCTACAGTAGTCACAAGACCAGTAGCTATTGTGCGACCAAATCAAGGGATAAACTGTGACGAACCTACCCCAGGCCCAAGCAGAGCAATGGAGCAGATCCCACGAAACTGGTGGACAGACCCCGAACGACAAGAAGATATCATTCAAGCCCTCGATGCATATGACGAAGCTACAGAACCCCCCCAACGTCGACAGCCACGATCACAAGCTGAAATTTTGGAGGAAATTATTAGTGAGTTGGACCGACGCTGCGAACATTGCTCCTCCCTTGCCCGCGTGATTGCCCACACGAACGGGATGATGACGATGATGATGATTACGATGATGAAGTTGATGATGAAGACTACCAACCACCTCATTCAGCAGGTCGTGAGCCGTCCCCTGTGGCAATTTCATTACTAGACCAACCGATTCAACGACTGTGGGATCCGCGTGCTCCCCTCCCTCCCCCAGAAAATCGCGAGGAGACCACAACACCTCCTTCCTTTGCAAGTGCCTTCCCGGAAAATCCCAGTCAGAGGAGGTGGGACAATGAACCACTACCTCCTCCAGAAAATCGGCCGGAGAGCAGAACCACCTCTGCCGCCTCCCAGCTGGAAGAACGAGGAGAACGAGGAGAGCATCATCTCCAGAGAGAAGCAAGCCCCGTGTATGTGCCACGAAACCGTTCACCGATCACTCGGGTGCGTCGTGATCCCCATCCTTGCTCATATTGTCATGCTAGGGATCATCAGCGTCCTCAGTGTCCTATTTTAGCAGAACGACAATGTTCCCATTGCTTGGAATTTGGTCATAACAGACACCACTGTCCCATCCGCTCCCAAAACCCCAATAACAGTAATTAACTATGTGCAACTTTGCAACATTCCTGTGAAGAGTGAGCTGGTGTGACCCACTTTTATGAAACTATAAAGTAAAGCTCCCCACTACAATCATTCTCATTACGTGTCTGACAATTAACAGTCAAATTTTCCTTTCTCCACCACATCAACTATTTTACACAGTAGTGACAATATAAAGTCGTGACAATTCCGTTTCGAACCAACATCTTCAAGTTTGCAGTAGTGAAATCGTGCCTTTATCAAAACCGTAATAGTGTTTGGACCTGCTAATTTTTTTTCCTTTCCCCCAGTCACGTCTAAGCCATGGACTTCCCCAGCCATAATTGCCCCCGGCGTCAACGCTTCCACCAGGCTCTGAACGCTATTATGTTCTTATTCCGCTACGTTTGGTTTGGTATCAATAAACACACCCACGGCCACGTGGATGCAGCCCAATGGACTCATTCCATGAACCAGCTCCAGCAGGGCCTCGAGAAACTTTTTGACGATTTTGCATTAGCCCACCACGGCGACATATGCATCTGTGACGACGTCCAAGACAATCTACTTCCCACTGCTAACCACCACCGAGGCTCACGTCGTTCCCCGGGTCAGCGCCGTCACCCTCCGAATCCCAACGCTGCAGTCTTCGTTCCGCGAGCCAGACGAGCGCCTTCAGCACAGGCCCCACTTGCTCACCGTGCTCCGGCCACTTCCATCTCCGTCGCTACTCAAACTTCTCCTCTCAGCCCTCCTGCTCCCGTTCCAGCTCCAGCACCAGCACATCACTCATCCAGTTCTCCCGAACAGCCGCCGATGCCAGCAAATCCAGCCCCCTCAGTTCGCCGCCGATCCCAAGCCGCCCTGGCCCTTAGGTCCGGCGTCGCCCGCCTCCTTCTCACCCCCGTTTGCGCCTTCTGCTCGGGAGACCACCACGAAGCCCTGTGCCCGGTCCAGCCACGCAACGCTCTCTGCAGTTATTGTCTCCAGCCTCATCACACAGCTCGATCCTGTCCTACCAGGCTCACGGGCATTTATCAGCCCCAAAATTCAGATTAATCTTCCTCTTCATCCTCATTACGTCTCGATCTTAATCAATCTTTTTTTTCTTTTCTGTTTTCTGCATAGGCTCACCATCCTCGTCCGACCAGTCTGGGACCACTCACAAGGGCCCTCTACTCAGGTACAGAAGCAACCAAATTTTTTTTTCCCTCAGTCTCCTTCAGACTTTTACATTTCACAATCTTTTTTCATCCTCATTCCCTCTCCTTCGGGGTTTGAGTATTTACCGATGTTTGCTGAGCAAGTCAGCCCCGCGCTTCGCCAACACCCCACAAACAGAAACCGAACAAACAAAAACAATAGCCAGATTCCATTCTTTTAAAACAAAAAAATTAACTATGAATCTATACTATCTGCGGAAAAAGTCCTTTATCTCCTCAGAGCTGGTGTTACAAGCCACCGGCATTGGTTGGATGCCAGGGGCGAGCCAGCATGAGTACCAAACCCAACCATAATTCTTACCTTATTCAAATCGAAATGCGCTGGTGATATCATAAGAGAAAAGGCCACCAGTCGCAGATGCGCTCACTTTGGCTTACGTTGGAGTTCGCCTCCAACCCCTTCGCGAATTTTGACTCTGATCTGGGAGGGCTTCTTCTTCTCACAGACTGATCTGATGATGATGTTGAGCTAATCTTGTTTTTTTTTTCACACTTTCCTATGATCGAGTCACACGGGCTGCTACTACTCCTACTTCTACGACGACCCTGGTCTCCCTCCACCACCACATCCGAGCACTGGCACCTTCTGTAATTTAGTTACTCGCCTATACTTCCATTATTACGCCACGCGCTGGAGATTTGCTCCGGAATTTTTTTTCAAATCTTGTATCAGTGTTTGAATGTCTGAAAGTGTGCCCACGTATGCACCATTTGTAATATAATTCAGTTAAATTTTTGTACTTAGTCATTACTATTACTGTTAGCATTACTATTTTATACATACGCCGCATTATGGCACTGGTTTATTCTCTCTTTGTTCGCGATCACGTCTGACTACATGTAAATACTTGTATCTGTTACCGCCTTCTCATAATATCATGTACCAATATTTTCCGTTAATTATTATTACATTTCAACTTATGAGCCTCATTTACTCCAACTGAGACGCAGCGATTTGTTCGTGTGCCTCTCGGCTCCTCACGGACACACCGCTTCCCTCCCTGGTAGTATGGCCACCCTAGGTTAAGTTCACTTATTTCTAATTTTAAGATAACATTTATTACCCATTAGGCTTTATTCTTAAGAAAATTTTTGGGACGTATTGTTTTCGCATCGTCTCAGTCCCGTCGTCCCCCGGGCGCGTCGTTGCAACAACAATTCCCCCGCCTTTTCAAGTTTATTCATACATTACACATTTTATTCGACTTTCGATTTACGATCTAGTTTTACACCGTTTTCCTATTCACATATTTTATTCTCGGAAGTTGGCTTCGGTCCTTTTTGTTGTTGTTTGTTTTCTATTGTCCTTTCAAATCTGGCCTATGGTAGCTCGGGGACGAGCTCCTGAGGAAAAAAGGCTATCAGGTTCTTGTGCGCACACAGCACAAGTGACTCAGTCACTTCCGCTGAGTGCACACGCGCTGAGCCATGACCTCGCCAACTTCCGTTTAATTCTAAG
>JAHZMY010000243.1:0-13553 GCA_027743915.1 Seira sanloemensis
CACAGGAAATGGATAATAATCTCGAGCAGTTTTACATAACTGTGTCGGCTAATGGGACTCGACCGTAAATTTGCATCAAATACAAATTTACAGGGGAAAAGCTCTATATATAAATTTCCATAATGTACGCTTGTATAATGAGACTCAGGTTGGGAAAAAAATTAAATATTCCCTAAGAACAAAAGGGTAGAGCACACACACTCTGCGTTGATATTTTGTGTAATAACCGTGCATTTGTTGATAATTTAGCAGGTAAAAATTAGGGTTCACGCGAGTGTGCATAAGGCAATATATTCTTTTCTGAGTGTGTAACTGCAGTTTGGCTATTTATCGCTGGTCGCAATGCTACAAACGCCAAAAAAATGTCAAGAGTTGAATTTTTAAAAAATTTGCATATAACTGAATCTGAGCCGGAAGCAGTCCTGCACTTTTTTCATATTTCGAGACAATTTATTAATCTGTTTCCCCAGAGACTCGACCTCTCGCTCTGTTTACCGTCGTCGTAATTCTAATCAGACAACTGTCAAACGCTACGAAAATTAACTCTTTTAAATGAGACGCACACAATATTGTGCAACTCGGACTTGCACACACGGTCCTTTCTTCTGTCTTTTTTTTGATATAATACAATGTATCTTGGTACGATATTGCTCAATGAGAAACAAAATAACCGTATCCGAGCCACGAAACCCATTTTCCCCAAAATATTATTGTTTGTCCCTGCGAGAGTCAGCAGCGGCTCTGCACACACGATTAGTCACACACAAAAGAGCTCCAATGTATACTAGCCCCATTCATGCAAGAGTATATAACAGTAGAGAAAATAAAAACCGCTAATTAACTCGTAGATGAATGAAAAACTTTTATATGTATCTCTTGTAAATTCCCAAAAGCATATTACTCCCTGATCGAATCCCTTTAAAAAGATTACTCTCTCTACTGCATCTAATGAACTGTGAATGGCAATAAAACGGCTGTTTAATTATCCTAATGGATTTCTGATACGTCTCTATACACACACGAGACTGAGACAGGGAAATTGATAGACTCGTCTCTCTCTATTCTCTATCCAGTGAAGGTCATTTAAATACACCCCCACATGTATATGAGAAAAAAATGTATTTTTCCCCTGACAGGATGATGAATCACTGGGATATATATCGTTTTCTCCAGAGCACACCTTAATTGAATCAATCGCGGGGGTGCACACACACACGAAAATACAACAATCGAGAGCCCGCGACACAACAACAAAGCCCCAGCACCGCGTAACGCAAACATCCCCGGGTGGGGGGTAAACTAGATAAATGCAGATGGGGGAGAAACATATTCACCCCGTGTAAACTGAGAAGTACATAATATCTAGAATAATAATAAAAAAGAGCAATTGTCGTTCGAAACGGGAAATAACAGAGTGCATTCCTCATTAAGTACAGTCATTCTTGTGTCTGGAGAATATAATGCTGGGCTCTTTCTGTGCATTAACTGGGTATATAAATGTTTGTGTCTGAGACCTATTAAGCTTCCTCTCCGGAACGACTCGATGCTTTTTTAAGGGTAAAAAAAGGGTTTCAGGTTCACAGAGTAGTGGCATATGGGCTATGTACTTTTTTTTAAAAAATGTTTGTGTGTATATAAAAAATAATAATGAGAGTAATGAATCAGGCAAGGGAATATAATTTTCCTTTAGAGTCCCGTCGCATCACATAAATTACTGCACAATGATAAATGTGAGCGTTTCGCTTTAACACATCTCTGAGGATGCAAATGAAGACGTGTGTTGTATCGATCTTGAGGCGATTCTCTGGAACACGCCTTTTATTGGCAGCAACAGCAAAAGGAGATATCGTGTATATGCGGGTGTGTGTGTTTGTGGGGGGCTTCTTATTCTCTACATTTATTCGGGGTCGTTATTTATGGGGGTTACTTTGGGAGGGCTTTTGATTGTGGAATTGTGTTAATTATTCTGGATCGAGATTAGTGATCAGATTTCAGTCGTGGTAACAAAATCAAGCAGGGACACTGAAAGTCATGCAATTGAGGGACTGGAATAATCTACTCCAGCGTTTTAAAACGAGCAATGCAAATGCTTACTGAATTGAGTATTTTTATTAGGTCTCAGAATTCATTAATGCAAAAAATCAAGGAATTGCAAGAATCAACTAAACTTGCCATGAAAAAAATTGACTTGCAATAATAATAGTCAAATACAAGAAACTATCAAAACTCGAGGAAATACCAAGAGCCTGCATCCAAACCCTGCAAATGCTAATTGAATGATCCAAAATCAATCCCGGATCCCACCCCAACACAACCGTCAATGTCAAAACACACGTCCACACTCGCGTTACAAGAAAAAGAAAAATTAAATCGCCCATTGAGCCCCAAACACAAACACACATGAACATGTACGTAGTAAAAAAAACGTAGTAAAAATAAAAGTTTTTTTTGGAGCATTTAAAAAAAACAGTTTAGTCTGTGCGTGTTGGCTTGTCCAACCACCATTCGTGTTTAGTGTCCATCAAGTCTAGTTTTTTTTGAAAACGTTACTTTTTCTTTTTTGAATGGGACATGGATTAGAGGGATACACGACGACGGCAGGCTGTTAACGTGCGTGTGTGCTTTTTGTGCGAATCAATATTTATATTTTTTATATATATTTTTGGTGATTTGATTTAAATGTTTTTGCGAATTTGACTGGGGAAATGAGTATTTTGTGGACGGTTTTTGGGAGACTCTGAATTCTGGGTGATTGGTTTTAAGGGAATATGATTGCAGTGGTTAATGTGCGTAAGATATGTTGAGAAAGTCTTAACAGGTCTTGTTTCAAGATTAGCTCAAGTCACACACGAAACTTACTTGTCGCAACTTTGAAACAATTGACTCATGCATTTACTACTCTGCTTTTATCTCAAAATCCTCTATTCTCCTCAAAATAAATTCTCTAATGAATCATGTAATTTTCTTAAAATAAAGATTAATATGAATTGCGAATTTGGCTGGGGAAAGTGGGCTTTTCAAGGACAGTTTTTTTTTCTTTAAAACGATTCTCTTTTGTGGGTAATTGGAATTTCTAGGAGTGATATGATTCATGTGCGTAAGACATGTCTTAATTGGTCTTGTTCAAGATTGACTCGAGCCTCTCTAAATTGGCTAGAGTTAAATGGTGACGAAAATCAGAGTCACTCACGCTCGTCACTTTGACACAATTCGCTTTTGTCAAAAAAATGCAAATCATTCAATAATATAATTTTGTTTCATCAAAATAAACGTTCCCATATTAATTTTCCCCTTAAATTATTTTCCAAGCTAGACCAGTCTTGAACCTGATTCGTAATAAAATATATATCCATACAAAAAATCGTCGACAACCTCTCATAAACCCTTTCTCCTACAAAAACTCCCCTTTCCCTACCAAATCACCCCCAAATAAATCCCTTTAAACAAGTCACACACATTTGTTAATTGAGCCCATCAAACACAAATCCCCTTAAACAATGCCACTACTACTTTTAACTCCATTAGGCTAATCCGATTTCCCCCCGTTAAAAGAATCTCCAAATAAAAAAACAATCCTGACCCCAACACATTCTCCATCCAATAAATAAGTCGTGTCTCTAAACATAATTCCCAATTACAGTTTAATAATGTGCTATATACCTCTTGCCGTTCCTCCTCCGCCTCTTGGTGGCGTACACTGTTCCACCCAGTTGACTCACGTTCATGTTTAGCATCGTCTCTTTTCTCGAGGGAAACACTAAACTATATTTATTTTTTTTAAATTTTATTTCAAATCATCATTCTCACTTTTTAAATCTTCACGTCCACTCGAATAAACCCACTTTTCCACGTTTAAAAAAAACCACGAGTCACACGTTACTTCTCAAACTCTGTTAAATAAAAATCCAGCCCACTCTGATAATTAAGACTCATGATTAAACAAAAGCACTGAGAGATCATAAGTACGTATAGAAACTGACAAGGATCGCGAGAGAGAGAATCGAGAAAAACGCAGTGTTGTCTCTTCCGACCCCAGAGCTCGACTAAACTCCCCTTTTTTCCTCTGCCCAAAAATTATTATTATGACGATTATCCCCGTTTACTACTGCATTATATTACTGCTTCATCATGTCCAGCAGTTGCTTTGCTGCAGTACCTTGTTTCTCTCTCTGTTCTGTCGATTATCCAGGTAACGTTTCTCACCTGAGCACTCGTCAGCGCCAACTCGGGTATGCTCTCGGTATTAGATTCTCTCTGCTCTTCAGTCTCAGGTAAGATATCTCAGACCCACAGACCGTTTCTAACTTTGTTCACATTTTTTTCTGTAGAGAGTTTTGCATCGCCAGCAATGAACAGGTATTGATCGTGTGTCTCTATCGTCGTTACATTATCCACATAGAACAGGGACATAATAAAGAAAAGGAGCAGCGTTGACACACACACACACAAAGAGAGTGTAGAGTGGGCCTGTCCGGTCCCCGCTGATACGCCAGTGGTGGGGCTCGTGGGCCGGCCTTGGACGGGAAGTGGGACGGGTCGGTGCGGAAAAAGAGGCTGGCTGGTCGGTCGATCTGGGGAGCTTATGCTTTTTTTTCAGCAGACTTTTTTTTAATTTCGACATTTTTTTCCTTTTGTGGGGATTTATTGGATTGTACGCGTGGATTTCTTGGTTGGAGGATCAAAATGTTTGGCTTTTTTTGTTGGTGGGACACGGAGATTATATATATTTTTTGAGGGGAGAAATTGGTTTGGGAGAAGAAAAAGTTTCTTGTTTGGAAATTGGGTGGCGAAATAGATGATGATTTTGTGGGGATATTGTGGAGCTGCAAATTGGATTGTTTAATTGGGAAAGGGTTTGTGGTGGTGGTGGTGGGTAAATTATTTGGTTTTATTAACTTTACTGGGTAAATACGTTTGTAAATGTTGGATTAGTATTTTTAATAATTTTTTTCCTTTTGTGGGGATTTATTGGATTGTACGCGTGGATTTCTTGGTTGGAGGATCAAAATGTTTGGCTTTTTTTGGTGGGACACGGAGATTATATATATTTTTTTGAGGGGAAACATTGGTTTGGGAGAGAAAAAGTTTCTTGTTTGGAAATTGGGTGGTTCATGAATGATGATGATTTTGTGGGGATATTGTGGAGCTGTAAATTGGATTGTTTAATAGGGAAAGGGTTTATGGTGGTGGTGGGTAAATTATTTGGTTTTATTAACTTTACTGGGTAAATACGTTTGTAAATGTTGGATTAGTATTTTTAATATTATGTTGGATCCACTGCGTCAATAGTCGTGTTCTCTGATTAGTAATAAACAAGAGGAATAATTGATTGGTTTCGCACTAATGTTGAATAGAATCGTGTTTTTTTAAGAAACGAGGATCCCCATTGAACACACAATTTATTGACTGGGAAATATTTCAAAAAATTCAACAAGGTACATACAATGAATATTTGTGATATGTTGGAAAAAACATTCGTACGCAGCAATTTTATACAAATATTTATGCTGCTCATTTATATTTAGAAAAAATATGACTGAAATTTATATCTTGTAAATCAGTGCAGACATTAAATGCAATGTCCATTATTGTTTTAAAAAAAAGCGAGTCTAAAAGTACTAGNTTGTATGAACCTTTGATAGACTCGCCGAATTAAATATTTTAAAAGTTAAAAAACAGCATCTTGATTGAATACACAAGGACATGAAAATATATGTTCTCGGCAATTTCTTTCGTCTCCCTACAAAATAGCTAGTCTCCAAAAATCACCACCCAAAATGACCATGTCTAAAGACACCTGCAACAAAGCAAATGACAAAAAATGCGTCGTATAAAAGATTGAAAAGCCCTGAAATGAATAATAGAAACGGTACAAAAAACCCCGCTGCACTCGAACAAATTGCGTAATAATAACGAAAATAGGATCTATGAATAATTAATAATTTATATACGACGATTCCGCTGTTCCTCTCTCACCTCTCTCTCTCTTGGCTGTTAATATTTGATTAGTAAATGATGGTGGTGGTTGGGGGCGGTGCAGTACACTTGTACGTTTTAATATTTATATTGATGTTATGTAAATAGTTGATGAGGGAATTGTCTTTCATTCATTAGTTATTTATGCGTGTATATATTTTTTGGTGGAGCAAGTATTAAGCGCTGTTTGGGATAGAGGCACTTTTCTACAGTTATATTTGAGTACGGAATTTTAGTTACGGAAAATGAGACTCCACGCTGATTTGACAGCATTTTATTTCAGTTGGCAAGTATTGATACGTGAATACCCATTTCAAGTTTTGACTCAATTTAAATTTTGTGAAAGGGACTTGTCCGCGTCTTTGGAAATTTGCATGCGAGATTTTTCCTTCCGGTTCAGTACCCGCGATATGGCGCACAATATTCATGGCGATTCTTGGTTTTGTGTTGCATTTATTTAAAAATTTAATGTTTTATTTAACTCGAATTTTGTTGTACAACCGACTTGGCAAAAGGTTTAAATTTCAAAGAAATTTCTTATGCGTCAGACTCTCGATATTCTTTATCCAATCTCTGTGTTTTTCGAAAAGGCTTTTGTACACAATTACATAGATGAAAATAGAGGCAGCATTAGTGTATCACATAATCAATAATTCAAGAAATAACATGAAAGGATATAGACTAATATGAAAAAAACATAAATTTATCACACAATTCAAGAAATAACATGGACATGGAAGGATTCATGAAAATTTAATCAGAGCTATTTAAATGAAACATGTTTAAAACTCTGCCTAACCGTATTTATATTGATCATCGAAAGTTTACTTGCAATTTTTTTTAGAAATGACGTCTCAAATTTTTGCCGATTTTGTGAAACTAATGACTATAATATTTTTTATAAGAAACTCTTCCAACTCCAGCTTGAAGCCAATTTACATTTAGCCGAACCCCATCCCGTATTCATTTTAATCCTTTACAACTTGATACCCGAATAGTACTAGCTATTAATATTTCACTTCATGCCTCATATACAGGGTGTTCCACGAGGATGCTACAAAATTTCATAAACGGATTAGTTGAACTATTTTAAGCAAGGAATAAAATTTTTTCCTAATTCTGTGCCGTTTTCGAGATATCGGCGGTTGAAGTCAAAGGGTATCCTCGTATGCCATAATTCGTCCTGACCTGGGGACGGCTAACGGCATTACTTTGGGTTACTGACTATGCATGTAGTTTTCAGCCGCCAATATCTCGAAAATGGCAAAGAGTTTAAAAAATCATTTCTTTTTTGCTTAAAATTGCTCAATTAATCCGTATACGAGATTTTGTGACCACTCTGTATACTTGCCCAAAACGAAGCATCCACCCACGCACACATTACAAAAACCAAGTCGGCCATCTTGTCCAGAGATCCCAAGAATCACTTTTAAAAAAAAAGCCACCCCACAAACGCACGTTTTTCCCCCTTTCATCATCTCATCCACAATCCCCATTTTTATTTCAAAATAGAAACTTTCAAAAAGCCATCTACCCAGCTCGGCATACACACCACCAACCACACCACTACCACCACCACCGGAAACCTAAAAGAGAGAGAGAGAGAGCATACACGCAATCATCAAATAATTCTGCTTTACTTTAGTAGACACACACGAGTATTTTTCGCGACAAAACCCCGAGTAGACCGGATATAGAAATGTGAAAAGGCTTTTTATACACGTATATACGCTGCTTTTGGTCGTATTGTTGCACCCAGACACGGACAGGGAAAAAATAATACTTTTTTTTCTTCCAACTCATTATTTTATTTAATGGGATTTTTTTTCCGGGATGAAATAATAATCGCGTGCTTGTGACCAGAGAAGAGTGCTCTTTTCTTTTTTTTTGGGGAATTTTTTTGGGGCTTTGGTCGTACTGGGGGCTTTTTCGATCGAAATGGGGAAATTTATATGCTTTTTTGGAGTTTGTATTTTTTTGAGGGAAAAAAGAGTATTATTTCGGATCTGTAATGGGTATTGTGTTTGGGGAGAAATTAGCGGTGATTATTTGAGCGTGATTTGGGATATTGGGCTGGGAAGAAAAGTTGGTCGGGATTATAGTGGAATGGATATAAAATTATTGGTAAAAGTTTTGCTAATTTTATCGAGTCGATTGACGTCAGTTAGGTTGGATTTGTCTGAATAGGTATGAGAAATGGTAATGCTCGTACAGATAATTCCAAAAAAATCTGGGGTGAATCGTAAATCCAACTGAAAACTCGTCCAGTTTAAGATAAAGTTTATCAACAAAATGGCTATTTGTTACAATTTAAAAGTCGTAATGTTCCCTGCGAAGGAGCCTAATAATTTTCATGATTGATGAAGGAAATGCACAAGACCTACCGAGAAAAGATTTACTTGCAACTTTGACCAAGCTTTCAACATCTCAGATTTAACTGCATTTGGAGGTTCGAAGGCTTGCAACCAGCAAACATGTCCGTTTCGTACAGAGTTTCCAGAAATGTTCTGGAGAACCGAAGACTCTTTGAAACCCAACCACCTTTGCGGACATGTAAATACAAAGTGAAAGGTCACCAAATTACGGAGCAATGCACAACATGATCAACATTTTTTTAAAAATTCAACTGGCATTCCCGTACAAAAAAAAATGTTAATAACCATCACCATCTCAAAGCAAATCTCCGCTCCGTATCCAAAAATAATAATAAGAAACCGGCAAATTACCTACAAAACTCCCAATTAAGCTAAAAAATTAATACCCAATAAAAAAAAGCTACGCTTCACCCTGTGCAGCCCGCTGTTATAATAATAATGAGCCACCCAAAAACTGTCGGCATTCCCAAACAGTATTTATCGTGTATCGGAAATTTCATACGTATTTACACATTTCTAGTGACAAGACTCGATCTTTTCTTTTCTCTTTAAAAGAACGTACATATTTCCGATACCCATCTCCTCCCGGCAGCATCTGGTCCCGGCCACGATCATCGGTGACAATCAAAAGAATTGACTCTGTGTGCGGGTGGCATCACAATCCTCACCCTATCTCTCACACAAAAATAAAAGATGTTGTCCCAATATAATAATAATCTATCGATTATCAGAGATACACGGTACTACAATCCCCCCTTTCATCTCTGATAACTTTTACAGGCTCAATTTAGACAATTTACTACAGCATCATCATCATCCTAGCTTTTTCCCCTAAAATTCTCTTCCCAAAAAAGAGAAACAAAAGCATCGACATAAAAATGTCAACTCATTATCAGAAAATTATGGTTTCCCTCTTTTTTTCTCCAGAAAAACCGTTTATTGCGTCAACCAGAGAGAGAGCGAGAGGAAACGATCTCTCACAGAGATAATAGACAAGAGAGAGAAAAAGGGTTCTCGAGATAAACAATCTTGTTGTCGTGATACTCTGTGATAAGGGCACTCTTTCAGTTTCCTGTACTCTAAAATCTGATGCATCTATCTTTTTCGCAACAAAAATGTACGTTATTTCGAATCAATTTCCTCGTGGCCTAATTACGTCCTCATTTTGCAACTTGTTAATTGTGTCGCAGACTACTGAATGGATATAAGCACTGTGCATTGTATGTGCCTAATGACTTCCTCGTGTGTGTGTGCAAAGACTCTCTTAATACTTTTACCAGATTGCCCCAAAAACCAGAAAACTGTCTTCCTGTTTACTACTACAGCCTCATTTAGATGCGTATCTGTGTAGGAAGCACTAAATACACACGTTGCTCATATATATTTAAGCTATGGATTTATGGAGATTACACGCTACCACAAATATCTTGTGACTCTCATTATTTTTATCAAGAAAAATAATATTTTTTATACAAAAAATAAAACAGGTTCTGATGCATTTCTCTCGAAAAAAATAAAAATCTGTGGGCTGCAGAATCCTTAACAAATCCTATGATTAGCAAAAATATTTTATAAACGATGCTTTTTTTGATGCAGGTCCAACATTATTCAGCCATGTTTTGTACAAGAGTAAAAAAAATATCTGCAAGGAGAGAGAGAAAAAGCAAGTCTCCAATTGGTCGCCGATCCCCCTGAAAAAGAGTCAGAGTCTGTAATAAAATAGCAAACCTAATCATTATGCGGATGATTTATGACTTTTTCTTTCAGAGAGAGAGAAATCGTTTTTTAGTACTTTTTTTTACTAGGCTTTTGATTTCCATTTCGTGGTCATGATGGATGGGAGAGTTTGGGTTAACGTGTAGGGATACATTTTATTATAATAATAATAGCGGGCGACGTTTACTCTTTTTTTATTTTCAGTAGAGATAAATCGGGGAATGGCGTGATTTGTACTTTTGGAGAGAGAGAGTGGGAAAGGGGTCTCTGTTTTTTGGAGAGAGGGTGTGTGCGGTTCGGGGTTTGTATATAGGGATGGTTTTTGTTATTTTAAATATTAGCTTCTTTATTTGGTGGGGGTAAATTTGGGATTTGAATGGGGGTTGAGTAAGGACTGTTTTTGATATTTTTTGTCAAGACTAGAAAAATGCTGAAAGACGCAAAAATGGGGAGAGATCAACTGTAGTCAAGTCATTTAAATACAAGAGACGAATTTCCCCATGGCAACATGAAAAAGTGTCCATGACAACAGCCACAACCACAAAAGAGTCATCAACATCAACTCAAACCAAAGGCTCGTCTGCAAACCCAAACAAAAAAGAATCTCCCCAAAAAGAACCGCGAGACCAGCCACACATCAGAAAAAAAAAAGAATCTCATGAGTCCAACAGATTTGTCCACTCTCTGAACAATCTGCAATTCCATTGCGTGCAAAAAATCTCTCTCTCTCTCTTAAATATCTGCATATAAACGATGCATCAGTAGCAATACTACTACCCAACAATAATCTCAAGTAGCCCCTTTAATTAATACCTGCAGACATGAATACGTAATAATAATCTAGTTCATCTGCTGTTGATGCGAATGAATACCACCGTTATTACTACGGAATACATTAAAAAGAAATACCATACTTTTGACGGGTTAAAGCACCAGATGAAATGCACCTGCTCCTCCACCATTCCATAGTATAGTTTTCGCAACTGCATCGAAATACTCGTTTCTGGGGAAGATGCAGATTCTCTTCTAAAACTTTTCCTCAGCATATCCCTTGTGCCCCATTCATTCTCACCACCCCAAGAAGAGCACAAATAGTTTGTGGTCCTCCTAGACTCTCTCTCTCACAAAAAAGAGCTGGTATGTAATCAGTAAGAATAAGCGTTGCATGATTGACGTCCTCGATCATCAAGATGAGGCAACATAGCATCTTCCTCAAAAAAAACTAAATAAAGGTAAAAGTTACGCAAAAAAAAAGAAGAGCCGATACACACACACAGACAACAAGATGGCCCATTATCTGTTATTAAGTGTGATTTCTTGTATGTGTGTTGTTGTTGTTGTGGGGCATATATTCTTGAGACCCCGATGCAGCACACTCGATAATTTCCCATCTCCCAAAAAGATATGCCCGTGAAGTATGGGATTCTTTTTTTAAATTATAAATATAATTTTCCTGAGCATTTTTTTCCCTCACCAATTTTCTTGAAGACAGAGAGAGAGGAAACACATTTCAGGAATAAAGATAATTCCCCCCTGAAGCGAACCACCAAGAAAAATCACATCTGCTCCAGAAACTCATTATAAATAAAAAAAAAGTATATAATCCCATGCGCGAATACACGACAATGTAATTGATCCAAAAGCTATACATTTTTTTTATCATAATTCTCTCTCGTGTGTGTATCTCACGCGATCTCTCTCTGGTATATCATGATAATCAAGATAATGAGGGTCTCTCAGTCGTAGAGAGGGTCACATGTGTGTGTGTATGTGACGGTTAATACATCTCGGGTTTGTGTAATAGAGGTTTTTTTTGGCCAAATGGCGGATAAACTGTGTGTGTTGTGGATGGAGAGAGACGCAGCATGGCTTTTTTTTATTATTAAATTCAGCGTCTTCTGGACGTATAGACGTAATTGATTAAAAGAGCTAGAGTTGGATCCAATGGGGAAGGCTCCACCGTCATAAATCATAAATGCATCATGGAGTATGGAGTATTCTTTGTGTTTTTTGCTGGTGGGACTATTTCATGTGGAATTGCTACTGCGTAAAAATATAAAGATTGTTTAGGAATTGACAAAGATTTGTCTTGGACTTGTGGTGTTTAAAAAAGATAGGTAATAATTAAAATGGGGAATGACTATAGCCTTTTAACAAAAGACACTTGCAAAACTACCACGATTTAAAGAAAATTTTTATACAATTTCGTTAGTTTGGCTACTGAGAGGAAGGCTAAGGTGATACTTAAAAATATTAAACAAGGGGTATTCTCCCCAAATAATGAAGAATTGAATAATATTTTGCAGTCAAGAGCTTCCTTAAAAACGACTAGTCTATTAAAATAGTACAAAAACAGTCATCGTTAATAAAAGTAGACTCTGCAAAATGAAATATTCAGGCATCTAGAAAAGAAGACCATTTCCAGACAAAACGTGGTAAAAATGCAAGGCATGTAGTAATGTAGTACTACCAATTACCAATGGAATTCCCAAAAAAATTCCCAAAAAATCGAGTAGATCACTATCCAGCCACAGCAAACCAAGAATAAAGAAGCATCCCCATTTATCGTCTAATCAGAGAGAGAGATAGAGACGAGTGTAAACACCCTTGTTCAACACCAAACACCTACTTAATCTCAATCAGATATCTCGATCAAGAGTCGTATGCGAGTTGCATATTAATTTCGAGGAGGACCCTTCACACAGCACATACACCAGCAGCAGCGGGGCGACTCGAGACCACTGCAACTCAACATTATTATTACAAGCCCAAGCTGATTGGAATCTCTCGTAAAATTACATCCACTTGAATATTCGCATGTGATTCACAATCAAGAATAATCAAATTGAATTAGCCACCAATTCGAAATTGCCAGAAAAGAAAAATCACACGGGACTTTTGAATTTTCCAAAAAAAAAAATAAACTTTTTTCCCATACAACAGAAAAAAGCACCGTTCCTTCAAATATTTCAAAAAAAAGAAATACAAAAAATAAATATGAATGTATCGCGTGCATAACCAAAAGAGCACGCAACCCCATTTCCCCCTCTACCCTCAATTTAATAATATTTCTGTTCCTGGAGATAAGCACATTCTTGGGAGAGAGAGAGAGAACCTTAATACCAAATCATGCGATCGCTAGTTCCCTAAATGAGTCTTGTACACAAAAAGAAATTATTTTGAAAAAAAACGTCGCTATTTTTTCCGAGTGACTCTTTTCTATAATTATGTGAGCAATGTCGCGTGTTGCTCTCTCCATTTCTTCTTTGTGTATCGAGTTTCCTGTTGTTACACTTTTCTTTATATATTGTCGACGGATGTTGTGTGATGGACTCTTTTTTTCTCTCTCTTCGTGTGGGTGTATTTTATATATTTAAATAAAATTTTTTATATTAAATGTATATAGTTTCTAAAATGTATTCTTGAACGTTTCATGCTCAAACGCTAATAATGTGGGAGTAATTCAATGATTTTTGAGAATGGGCA